>JAQIXO010000660.1:0-17012 GCA_034700305.1 Protaphorura armata
ATCAATTAAGTATACTTGTATACGTGAATGCTGTTGGATGACACTTTAATGAATAAATCAAATCAAATCAAATCAAAAAATCAAATGTCAAGTCAACGCATTGTTATGATTTACTAATTAATGTTTGATTAATAAAGTTAAAATTAAATTTATTTAATTTGGATGATTTGTTTTGAAAAATTCTTCATGTCTTTCGCTGGTGATTTTCCTCTGATTTTGTGTGTTGAAAATCCAAGTCAACAACGGAAAATGGGGTAAGTTGAGAAGAATCAGAATCCTTGATCCTCACTTTCCTCACCTCTACAATTTTAAACTCCACGAAATTCAAAACTGGAAAGAATTTGACTTGAAAGAAAATACTGAAAATAAAATTGAATAAAAATAAAAAATCCAAGTGATTAAACAAAACAAGGGTTACTTTCTACGCTCCTGTCACGTGACTACTAATTTTCAATCTTGAGGATGAGGTGAAGAATATGGGTCAGAAAAAACGTACGGCGAAAGAAACAAACCGATAATTTTCAACAAAAAAAACAAGACGCAATACGGGTAATTAAATTAAATTTAGTAAATCATTTATCAGGTTTCATCAGGGAATATTTGGAATACTAATTACGTTTTATTACTTGCACTTTTAATAAATCAACATAATTGATTTAATTGGATTTTCGATTGGAATAAATAAATACATTTAACCGTTTTTCATTTTCCATTCTTAAAAATTTTAAAACACATTTTCAAGAATTTTAAATGTGGGTTTTTGATTGAGAACGAGAACAGTTTAGTTTAAATATTAAATTAAGCTAACATATTAAAAGCGTAATATATGGAGGGATGAATGAAGTAGGATTATTTGAATTTCTACGAATTATAACTTGAAATGAAGGCACGGAAAATGTCGAGGCCTATACGACGGTGTTTTGAAAAATTTTAGGTCTACAGAATGAAATACTGATTTTTAAAAAAAATTAAAATTTTGAACAAAATCATCCAAGGGTCCCCGCTATGAAATTGAAATTTTAATGGCTTATTTTCCATGCCCTTTTCTGGAAATTTTATTTCAAGTCCATCCACATGGAAGTTGCCAAAAAGTTGTTCTCCAAGCGCGGAATAATTTTTTGACCAAAAATTTCAACGGAATATAATGTTTTAAGATATGTTGAAACATTTAAAAATAATTCGATTTTTTTTTCAAAATTTCGAAAAAAATAGCCCATCTTCGAATTTTTTTTTATTAAAGATTATTATTATTATTTTAATTATTATTTGTTATTTTTTTAATGGATTGTATTAACAAATTCATATTTGGCTTAAGTAAAATTAGTCGTGTGGTCCCGTTTTTTCGTAAATAAGTAAGTGATTTTATTTTTTTAGACGGTTGACGACTTTGGCGACAGTCCGACAGTGAGAAAGAAAGGGACAAGGGGTACTCTAAAATTAATTCCCAGAGAAATTAATTTTTTGAAAAAGTTGGAGGTTGGATCCGCAGCAGCAAGCAGGAAGAGTTTTGATTTTGCATTTGCAACCCTATCGCTCCTCCGCTCGGGTCAGTCAGACAATAATAAATTAATATTACGTGGTGTGGCAAAATAAATAGATGGTAATTTTGAATAGCGTGTAATGTAATGTACATTTTCTTAATTCAATTACATTTTTATGACATAGATCAGATTGTGTGACCAATACTCGTCGTTCTTTAACTCTACCAATTAAAATGGACAACGCGGAGGGGAAGAAGAATTCAACAGAGGCTTTGCTAACCAATGGTGATTGTTTTGGTAGTAAAAGTGTTACAGTTACAAGTGACAGTGGAAGTGCACCTCCTTCCAACGGCCAGGGTCATGGTCAGGGTCACCCAGAACTTGAAAATGACCCAGAAGTACCAGAACCATCCTCCTCCTCCAATCTTGACCCCACAGAAGACACAATCTACACTTATAGAGGTGACTCGAGGCCATCATGTTCTGGTGCAGGTGGAGAAATTAAAAAAAAATTAAAAAATTTTTGGTTGGAATTTTGAAAATTTGAATTTTGCCAGAATTTTTGAAAATTTGAATTTTGGCGGGAATATTGAAAATTTAAATTTTTTCAGGATCCGCCGACCTCCCGTCCAGTTTCTACCACTCTACCATTTCAGAGCAGATTGACATGTCAGGAATGGAAGCTTCCTCTTCAAGACACAGTCGTCGTTCTTCCCAACCTCCATCCAAAAATGATTGTAGTAACGGTATAATTTACTCACCAGACATGGACTACATAGAGATGGACTTTGACCCGGGCGTTCAAGAAGAAGATGAGGAAGAAGATGCACATTCACAAGAATACAACGGCAATTGTAATTTGAATCAAATGGACGTCAACCATCCACATCCGTCTTCCTCATTCACTTCTCATCATTCCAATTCTTCTAACACTAACACTGCAGCGGCAGTACTTGGTCGTTGTGGGGTTGACGGGACGGACGGCGTCGTACCCGTACCACTGAACCCTGCACCTGCAAGTTTACAAAAAAATCCGGTACCGGTAGGCAGTGACGTCGACGTGTCCAACTCAACAGAGCCATTGGAATTACAATTACCATTGATGCCATGTACTACTACGACAACTAGTACGAGAATCCCTACCCAATTCTCTCTTCGCCTCGTTAAATCGAATACGCTCCCTGAGATTGGTCAGAGTAAGGAGAAGGGGTCAAATTCAAGTACAAGTACAAGTATTTGTTCCAGTACTTGTTGCCATAATGCCATGACTTCGTTCTCAAGTTCATCAGTACCAGTGATAAGGATTGAGAACCAACAGGAACAACAACAGACAGGGTTCAGGGCTTTTATAACTGATGCTTCGGTTGGGGCTGGGGCTGGACAACCTGGACAACGAAATCATGACACATCTGGAACGACAACTACTACGACAACTAAAAATTCTTCCTCGTCTCCCGAGGTTATTTGAGAATTTAGAATTTAGAGCGTACACATTTTGTATATATGTCTTATATAATTTTCTTACATTTTGAAAACCTTTATAGTCCTTCTCCGTGGAATTTCAAGTCCAATCTGTGTCCATTTTTACGGTTGAAGAGGCCCGGAGTAGAGTACGATGTAATACTGGGGAATATGAATTAATGAATACAATTCAGAGTGTTCTAGTGAGTATAATATTATTTTTATGCTTATTAAATTATAAAAATAAACACATTTATATGGTTGGGTTCCCTCAGTGGGGACTGTCTAAAATTTTCTAAGTTTACCAAATTCTTTTTTGCAAAACTACACGAATCAAGCAATTCTGAACACGTTTTGCCTCTATAAAATTTTTTAAAAAAATTTCTGAGTTTTTTTCCTCCATTCAGATTGTTAAGTTAGCCAAAAATTTTGAAAATTTTTTGAAAATTTTTTATAGAGGCAAAAAGTGTTCAAAATTGCTTGACTCGTGTAGATCTGCAAAAAAAATTTTTGGTCCACTGACCAACAAACTTTGAAAATTTTAGACGGTCCATCCTGAGGGATCCCAACCCATTTACACAAAAGTATTTCTAATTTTAATTTTGAAACCATTCACTTCACAGTCATCACTCGGCTATGACGAAAACCAATATGAGATTGAAAATATCAAGACATTACTCAACAACAAAAAAATAAAAGAAGACTCAGAGTTACCAGACTACTTACTTGAGAAGAGCAGGGAATGCATAAGACAAACTGAGATCATAGAATGGATTAGTATTGTAACTCATAATTCTGTCTATGGAAAGTTTTTTAGAATTAAATCAATTCAATCTGAAGATCTGAGTCGATGGTTGCTCCAGTGGATATGTAGGGGTAAGTTGAGACAACAGATTTTGAATTAATTTTTTTTCAATAAAAATTTATTTTTTTAAATTTTTTTTTGTGTGTGTATAGGTGCCATCCCGGTCATAACCCATCAACCTGATAAGGAATCCTTACCTTTACATCAAATGGTGTTCGGAGTGACCCCAGGAATTCTTTATTTAACCTGCCCTGTACAGTCTATCAAAGTTGAAGAGTTAATAAATAATTTTAAAAGGGAGCCAATCATTTTGATAAAAAGAAATGAAATAATAGAGAGAAAAAAACCAAGGACGGATTTGAGGAAATTGGCAAGATACGAGGATAAGAGGTGGAATATGATGAATGTGTTGGGTAAGTGTATGGTTTTATTTATAGGAGAATCTTTTTAGCAGGGTTCGAATAAATCCCGATTTTTTGAAAGAAATCCAAAAAATTTCAGTTTTATGATTATAATCGGATTTTTTCGATTAATTATAATCGCAGGAGCAAAAAATCGTGTAAAAATCGTGTAAAAATCCTGAATATTGTGAATATAATCGAAAAAAGCATGATTATTATAAAAAAAATCGATTTATTGGATTGTAATCGGAATTCCTTCTTCCGCCAATACCAGAAAAATACTTAATTGTTTTTTTAAAATTTGCGTGAAAAGATTTAAACTGAAAATCTTGTGAAAATAAATTCAAAATATATCAACAAAATATCACGATCAAGGTTTTTGGAAAAAAATCCAAAAAATACGATTTTTCCGATTTTTATGGGGCCGATTACAATTATCGAACTCTGATTTTCATAAAGATTTTTTTTCTGGTTATTTAATTAATTTGTAACACTTCCTTTTTTTCTTGAAACATTTCCTATTTTCAATTTCAGGGCAAGTTGGAAATGTAATACTAGAAGAGAAAGAGATCACAACACCGACCACAAGTGAGTGCAAGAGACTGCAGACAAATTACATACAGATACCTGGGGATTGGGTTAGCGGAGGTGAGTAGAGTAGTGTATATTAATTGATAAATGAATGATTTTTTTTTGTGAGGGAAATATTATATTGTATTAATTTATAAATGTTTTTTGATGTTATACAGTGACTCTGTTCATTCACCGGAGTTCGCAGCATTTTAATGCGTTGGACGGGAGTTGTGGATTTATTGGAGCAGAGTGAACTTCGATTGCACGCGACTCCGACTGGACTGGACTGCCTACGATGCCAATTAAATATTTTGAGATTTTTTTAACTTAAAAAAAGTAGGTAATTAAAAATCAGGGTACTGGTTTTTCAGAAGAATTAAGAAAAATATTGAAGAGTGTATAGAAAAATGACTAATATATGTATAATATAGAAAATGAAGAACAAAAAAATCAAACAGCGTTTCATATAAATTTTTATTTCAGTCATTTCACTCGGGCTCTCAATTTTTGCTCTTCGTTCATTCATTTTATTAACCTAATTTCTCTTTATATGTACAGGAGTTTTTTTTTGGTACAAATTAGATTAAAGTTATTATTTTCCCATACATTTGCAGGTATTTTCTTTGGTTGAGATTTTAGAATACACAAAAAAATTTCATGGGATCCTCGAGATTATACTCATCAATAACTCTCAATGTCTCTCATCGTATATCTTCGGCCCAAATAAGCGCCAATATGATTCTTGTACAAAAGTTAGTGAAGTAGAAGTGAAAGTTATAAACATTTGTCACTTGTATGTTTAGTCAATTTTCATTTCAATTGTTTAACAAATTAAATGAGGGGCTTCGCTTTATAGTGGCTTGACTATTAATTAAATAATTAATTAGTGAAATTAGGACACCGTCCGTCGACGAAAAACGTGACGATGGACATGTAAGTGGTGAGAATTATTTCTTTGTGAGCGAACGTTGTTAGTCTGCAGGATTGAACCCTCGACATACAACATACTTAAATCAAAATTTTCTCTATGGAATAATAAACTTTGAGCGACAGCAGAATAATACTTTTAATTAAGTATAAACGTTACTCCTTATATGGAATTGAGAATAATGAACGTATTTTTATTTGAAAGGTTTCAAAATAATTCTCCCCAGAAAAAAAAGCTGAGGGGAAGGGTGTCTTATTCAGATTTGATGAGAACTCACCAGGTTCCAGTGACCATTCATTCGCTCCATATTGAAGGGGTGAGTCACTTTGTCATTAGTAGGACATCATACGTGCGTGTGTGATGTCCTAATGAAAACATAGTCCCATTTGAAGTTATTGTTCTTTATGAACCGCCAAGTAATATAAATTCAATCTGACAGATCACCCACGTGTATATATTACTTGGGTCTACAATAATTATTTAGAATTTGAGCTTCTGTTAATGTTTACAAAAGAAATATTGATTATTTACAGACACATGAGAACAATGAGAAGAGCATAATCAGTGGATCAGTCATGTCCGTTTCATCGGAAAGCACGAATTCTCCATTCGTGAAGCCAGTCAGGGCACTTCAGATTGACATGGAGTTAGCATCTAATTGTAAGTGGAGTTTCACTCTGGGAGATGAAAAGGTAATTCTCAATTGTCACTATTTGTAAAAGGAATCATTTACTTCCATTCCCATAGAATAAAACAATACAAACAATACATTTTATGATATAGTAAAACTAACTATTGATTAATTTTTTAGGGGAAGCTAGTAGGTCGATTCAAAAAGGTGCAGAACGTTGCAACTGAGACCTCAGTCTGCAATGATGTTGAAATGCCAATAGTAGAAATAGTAGACCGGCCATGTGTAGTTGAAATGAATCCACTCAAGATAGAAATGGTGAGAGGTCTTTATACAATTCCGAGTTAGTTGAGTAAATGTTTGGTTAAAAAACACATGGTAGTATTATGGGACTGAAATTTTTAATTTATTTCATTCCCTTTCACTGTTCCAAATAATTGCTCTTTACGAGCTACATGAATTTTGCACTTTGCTATTTATTATATATTTATTTAATTTAATCTAATTTTAAATTAAGAAATTATTATTTATTTATTTTATTTTATTTCAGATTCTTGGGACAATTTTATCAAATCTCGGGAAACATGACTTGCTGAATGCTAGGATGGTTTCTCGTATTTGGAATAATGAAAGTTTAAAAATCCTTCGGAAGTCAAAATTCACTCAAATGTTGAGATACGGAGCTATCAAGGAGTACATACTTCTTTCCACGTCCGTGTCCAAAGCACCACGTCCCTTCATCATTCCGTTCCATTTGAATTTTTTTATTAGTTTGAGTTTGCATTTGACCCAGTATTCTAATCGAATTCTATCACACGTTGACTCTCTGTGCCAAATTTTTGGTCTACAATGTGTTTCAACATTGACATTATTTACTTGTGACACAGATTGCACTGAAAAGAATATCAAAGACATAGGACTCATTGAATTCTTTACATTAATTTCTCCAGGATTAAAAACATTGGATTTGACAAGACTCCGTCTTAGAATTGATTTTCTAAAAAATCAAAATATATCATTTCCAATCTTGAAAAAATTGATTTGTAATACAAGTCAATGTGAATCCGGAAGAATCAGTGGACCTGGTCTTACGTACATTTACATAATTGAAAACAGCCCAAATTTAGAAGATTTGACCCTCACTCACCCTCGTGACTTGGATTCTTGGCCCTTAAACTTCAATCAACTCAAATCTTTATCCCTTGACTCAATGTTCAAACCACAGAGCATTTTGAACAAAATTCTTTCCAGTTCTGGACCACCAGTGTTACGAGTTTTGAGCATTGGCTTGAGATACCGCGAGTGGAGTCCTGAGGATGAGATTGTTGTGCATAATATTCTTAAGTCCGTCTCTTCCACACTAAAATCATTAATATTCCGTGGATATATGTTTGCCCTAAGGAAGGGAAACCCGACATTCCCAAAATTACCACAATTGGAACATCTTGGACTGGAATACGATCGTGGTATGTTTTTTTACAATTCTAAGAATTCTGTTCAAATTAGTGTCGATTAAAAGTTCGTGTGGCATATGAATTTATTTTTATTTCATTAATTTTATAGGCAACACAACTCGACTAGACGCTGAAAACGTGGATATCAGTCAGGAGAAATTTCCATCCTTGAAGTCCATTGAACTCCCGATCGGATATATTTTTATACCGTCTGCGTCTGCTCAATCCGAAGTGGACCACGTCAAAATTGATTTCCCAAATTTAATTAAATTAACCTTAAGAGTAAGTGCCACAGCTGGACATAAGCGTGTGCGTGTGGACGGTCCATTGGAACATTTACAACAAATATTTCCAACTCCATCAAAACTTTGTTTGCTCAATGTTGGAGGACGTGGTTTTGTAAAATATGTATTGTATCGAATTATGAAATCAAATTGGTCCGAAAGTATTCAACAGATTGAATTGATTGGATTTAGTCAAAATGATTTGGGAGGAATTTTGGAAGGATTGGAGTTTAGTTCAGGAGGTAATTTAGAAAAATGGTATGAAAAGTTGGAAGAGTCCTTGAAAACTGAATTTCAAAATACTATGAAGAGAATTCGAATGGAGTTTGAAATGACGGAGAACGACGACGGTCCTGGTTCTTTTATTTTGAGAAGGGTGAAACAGTCGGACTGTCC
The DNA here is from genome assembly GCA_034700305.1 of Protaphorura armata. Lineage (NCBI taxonomy): Eukaryota > Metazoa > Arthropoda > Collembola > Poduromorpha > Onychiuridae > Protaphorura > Protaphorura armata. Next base: position 8,415 of record JAQIXO010000660.1, read on the forward strand.
AATTAAAAAGTAAATAATTTATTGGATGGTATATTTGTCCAACTCGTCTATTTTAGTTTCTATCTTTAATAAAAAGAATTCAGCCATTAGTCCAAACAAATCGTAACAAATAATTTTTACATTCAAAATGAAAACACATTTCATCTTTCCTCTTCCCCGTAACGCATTTTATTTGTTAAATAAATAAAAAAAGTACGTGAAAAATCCGTAATGCCATTATTGTACATTATTGTCATGACTCATTCATGACAAATTTTTTAATCTAACCTAAAATCATAATTAATTCTGTACACGGGATTCAAGTTCATTCACTTGTCTCTTATGAATTCTCATGTGCTGATTTAAAGTCCCACCTGTCTTGAACGCTTTGTCACATATCTTGCAAACATAAGGTGAGTCGTCTCCATGACTCTTCACGTGATTCCCTAAAACGTTGGAGCTCGTAAACCCCTTGTTACAAATTGTACATACATAAGGTCTCTCACCCGTATGAGTCCTCATGTGAATATCCAATGAATTTTTGTATTTAAAAGACATTTCACACAAATCACAAACAAAAGATTTCTTGTCCGAGTGCACAGTCATGTGTGTCAATACGTCTTTTTTTCTCAGAAATCCTTTTCCACACACTTCACACACAAATGATTTCTTCTCCGAATGGACAATCTTATGATTATTTAACCTATGAAGGGATACAAAGCCTTTTCCACAGACTGAACACTTGTGAGGTCTCTCTTCCGTGTGCTTACATTTTGTGTGCATAACCAACTGAACCTTTGCATTAAAATCTTTCCCACATATTTCACACATAAATCGTTTCTCACCTGTATGATTCCGAGTGTGGTCCCTTAATGTAGTTGCCGAGGAAAGTGTCTTCTTACAAATTTCACAAGTGTAAGGATGTTCACCGGGATGGGTTTCTTCAAAATGAAGTTTTAATTGTTTTGATGTCGCAAATCTATTTGTACAAATTCTACAAGGTTCCCCTTCTGTTCTTTTATTATTAGGAGCAACGAGTAACGTCACCGAATCCGGAATTCCAGTCTTCCCTTTAGTATGTGTCCGTGTGTGGTCTGTTAATGACTGTTTCCATGAAAATGATTTCTTACAAATTCCACAAGTGTAAGGTTTCTGCCCGGGATGAGATTTTTCAAAATGGAGTTTTAATTGTACCCTCGACACACATGTGTAGTCACAAATTCTGCAAGAATTCCCTTCTATTATTTCATTAGCAACAAGGATTGCCGTAGCCGGATCAAGGTTGTGGTCTATTTCAATTTCATTCTCCACTTCAATAGGGCAGCTAGATTCAGCATATTCAGAATATTCCTCACAAATCATTCCGACCTCTGTTTCAATCTTCATCTCTGGCTCAATGCAATCCGGAGGAAATAAATTCGAGGTTGGGACATTATTGTGTGGAAGAATATAGTCGGACTCTTCTTCTACTTCTTCTTCTCGTTCAGAATGATTCCGGTGTTTTCTCTTTCTAGGACTATTGCTGCGTTTCGTATTGAATTGACTGGAAGTGTGACCTCGACCTCCATGAGATTCAAGAACATGTTTGTGTAATTCCAAAATGAGGTTGGCACAAGTATCACAGGAGACATTCCCTTCCAGGTGATCTTCATTTAATATTTTATTCAATTCCTCCAGAAGCGATTTAGAGTCAAGGGTACATTGATTAGCGGCCATTTCAGGACGTCCCGCCCGGCCGGGCCTTCTCCTTGGGCTTGGATGGAGGAGTTACCAGTTACGTTTCCTATTTTAAGAACATATCCAATTATTAGTTTTCAAATCCTCCCGTCTATTATCTTCAGTAGGAATTAATTCATTTAAATATTTCTAAAATATCAACGCATATTTTGAATGAAAGAGCAAAAAGTATTCACATATTACTCTTTGGTCTCTTGTTTTTGAAAAAATCACAATTTTTTTTCTGTAATAATGTTAAATCTCCATGCACTTTTTTTTGAAAATGGGGTGAATTTCAAAAATATCGGATTAATTAGGTCAACTACATTGAAAAATCAACAATATCATTTTAGTTCATTTGCCCTCAATTTTTTGACATGACTGTAATCTCCTTAAAAGTACATTGTATTAAAAAAAATAATAATTACACGTGCTGTGCACGATAAACGACAAACGTGCTGGCTGTTATGTTGATGTTAATGCTAATTACCTTCCGCGGCTGCAGAAACCAAGAAGTGATTAATTTGACGACAATAATCCTAGTATTTTTTTAATTTCAGGACGTCAGGTTCATGTATGTAAAATATGTAATTATTTTGGAGAATATTTTGACTTTATGGGTTCAAGTTGAAATAAGTGAATTTTCCCGGGTACGTAAAGAACAGTCAATACCAGCCAATACCATCAGTAAGTGTGGAATTGATTTTATGTACCATTGAACCCCAGTTCAGTCACTTACCGTAAATTACCGAATTTTTTGCAAGAGGTTTGCGAGATGTTTTCGATGAATTTGATTGATTTGACATGTCATCCATTCTATTTTGCCACTAATCTCCTCACTATCTTTAATAAAAAAAATTGGAGCTAGGCTTGATAGACATGTACGCAGAGGTGGGTCAATTACATTGGTAATTTGTAATTAATTACGAAATTACAATTACAATTACGTAATTGTAATTGTAATTAATTACATTCAAAATCCTGTGTAATTGTAATTGTAATTTGAAATTGAGAAGAAAGTAATTTGTAATTTGTAATTGTAATTGAACAATTTGAGTAGGTAATTTGTAATTTGTAATTGAAATTCTTCAATTACTTTTAATTTTTTTTCCAACACCAATTTTGCCTATTTGCGACAAAAGAACTACAAAAACTAACTGAGGATATACAGGGTGGACCAAAACCAACGGAGGTCCCTTCTATAATTTTCTTAATTTCACTTAACTTAACTTCAAAAGTGAGGTAGCCATTTTTTTTCAAAATTTAAGTGCGCATCTTTTGAACTGTGTCTGATTGCGCCGCGCGCCTTACAGCGCTCGCTGTCGACGAAAAGACGAATACACTGCATGGAAGGGTGGGGAACCCCCTTCGGGTTTCAATCACTTCAAAATCGGCACGTAGACCTTACCACACTGAACAATGTTTCAAAGGACTACTAAGAACTACTAAACTACTAAACTATTTTACCCAGGGTCTTTATTAGAAGTTCTCGGGTAGCCATAAAACCTCAAAATGACTGAAACCGAAAGAACCCAAACTGAGACTATAACTGCAATTGGCAAATGGATCCGAACGAACACATTGTGATGAAATAAACGTTTATTTACGATAATAGTATGGGAGCGTGATATATGAGAAATCAACGGTTCTCTTGGATTATGAAACACATTTGTTGCATTCATCATTCACCAGACACGTTGCATCATTTGAACTCAAGCAATTTAAAATTAACAATACACATTCTTAATACTTACTTACACGCACACAAAAATTATTTACCAGGTAGGTATTTATTATAATTCTATAATTCTAGAGATAAATTTTGGGACGGCTTCTCTATGACGAAGAATCAAAATTATCTTCAGCTCAGCTCAAGGATTTGGAATTCTTCTTACAGTGTAGAACTTTTTGGGCATACTTTTTGGAATCAGGGTGGGGGAAACAGTTTGGCATTCAGATCCATTCACCGCTGCAACGGTTCCAAATTCGAAGATTTGGTTGAAATCGCCTATATCGTTTGCATTAGAAACGCAGAATTCGGCTCCGTTGTCATGGGCTAGGGCTGCGACCTAAACTAATCAAACCCACATTGCGTTTCACCTGGATTTCAGACATTTTCATCTCCGTTGCTAGGAGTTTCAATCATTTTAGACCAAACTGTTTCCCCACCCAATTTCACTTTTCGAACCGGAAAATCTGCTTTCGACTCATCTAGTTCTATAGTGTACGAAGAATACCAAATCTCTGGCTCAGCTCTGCCGTGTTATCTTCTTTCTCACTCTACTTTTCAAATTCCTAATAGCTTGCCTTAACATGACTAGTAAACTTCGCAGTTTCAAATACAAGAAAGAACAACATATTACAAACTTTCTTATAACAATTGGAGAATATTCAACAAATAAACTAATTATACAGACCCCAACACAGAGTAAGTGAACAATAAATACTAGACTTATATTTGTGCTCAATTGTCTCACGGGTTTTTTGTTTTTAAACTCCTTCACGATATTTCGTTGTAATGTCCGCTCATTCAATGACTTGATCACGTCAGTCCAATACCCACGAATTCCTGAATGGAAGAAAGTTTGTACACGTTGATTTACAAACTCACGTTCCTTGAAAAGAAATTTTGTTAAGAATCCATTGACGGTTGGCAAGAATTGATCATCCCCCTTGTAAAGGGTAATATCCTCTGTATCTTCTGTCTCTACGATTTTCTCATAAACTTCATCCAACTTTGCATTTGTATCAACGTAAACGGTTTTTTCACATCTTAAAATTTCTTTCAACAAATCTGATTTATTATTAATGCAACGTGCCTCATGTACTCCGTGGCCAAACAAATAGACCATCCTCACAATTGCTTTCCTGTGCCGTTCGATATTTTCCGCAGATGTCTCACTTTTGTTATTTGCTTGGGCGTTTAGCCTGAACGCTTGAAATTTTAAAGCAATCGCCTGAAGGAATGGTGAGCGGATTGGTATAGACCTGGCTAGGTCTCTTGGGTCTAGTCCGTTCGAACAATACATGTGAAGTGTTTTTTCGTACACAGTCGTCCTGGACGGAATGATTGAGTAGTTCCTGTCATACACGTCTTCAAATGTTTTGAGTCCATGAGCAGGGAGTGGGGAAATAAGTTCTGTGATAGCAATCCCCTTGTACGCATTTGTCAACACAATACACGTGAGGTAAACAGGGCCGAATGCAAGGAAATAAAATAGTAAGTGTTTTATGCATTTAGACACAGATAGACTTTGTTCCAATAAAATTGCTACAAGAATGAACCACATACTGTCATGACTGTGCTTTAGAACAAATATAAATTTCAAAATGACACCACAAACTACCCACGTTATTACCAACCCTAACCACAAGTTTGGTTCAAATGCAACAAAATAACTCTTCAGTGAAAGGCTGTCCCCGCTCATCCCACTGCACGTAATAAAATTATAGGCTACCTTGTCCAGAGGATAAAACAATGAGTCAGAATCCGCAACGCTGTATGTGGAGAAGAAATTGAACGTGTGAGGTATATTGTAGTACGATATACTTATGTCATAGTTTCTGAATTGATCTATTCTACAAGATCCATCTCCATATTCGAGTTGTGGTAGCGAAATTGAGGAATTAGGAAAATATTCCGCAATGTAAGAGGTCATGGTCAAACCAATGAATACTGTAGGATCCGACCTTAGGAGGCGAGCACTCAACTCCGCAAATGGGTTTACCGGACGAAAACATGTTCTATTCCTCTCGGCCCGACCTGCATCAAATAGATCTTGCGGATCAAAGTTTGCAAAAAGTATGTTCGAGCAAGTCATTTTTATGGTTTCCTTGCAGAGGTTGTCCAACACGACTCTGGTTATCCTTGTCGTGAACTTGTGAGGATTAGAATTAAACCTGCACTTCTGATGGGAAAGCAATACAACCTGAGTGGGGTCGGAGTGATGGAACAGATAAGAAAGTGGTAGAGGCAGGAGATCCGACTCATCGAAAACGCCAGGTTGTTTGTTGTCACGTATAATACTCTGTTCCATTCGAATGATTTCTGACGCACTTCCGGAGTAGATAATTTGTTTGTATATATTTGTGTAGAACAGAGCATCCGTACCAACCGGATTGTCGATATTTTGTCTCCAGTAAGCAATCGTGTAACGCATTGCCATATAAAAGTGACTGGTTTCCTCTGGAAATATTAAAGTGATGGATGCACACAGTTGTCCTTTAATGTGACCTTGAGCCCAGTCACGAAAGCAGAATTCGTTAATAGTGATTTCTGGAAAAGCACAGGCATTCTTCTTGAAAGTGTTGTCAGGGGTCACAAGAACTATAGGTTCAAAAACAGGGAGGAGATCCAGCTTCTTGTATAAAATTATATGGATGGAACAATGTTCAGTGTGTCCTAAAAAGGGATTTATGTCGAATTCCCCAGAAGGAGAAATATTCTCTCTCCTCAATTGAGCTAGGCTGAAAGGTTTCAAAATATTAATGATGATTTTTAACAACAAAAGTATTTTCGTCAGACCCATTATTTCAGAAATTCACTGCTAGAAATGATTTATTTGTTCACAATACTTTTGGACCTGTACTAAATTAGTGTATGTCAGTGCTGTTTGTCATAATAGGTTTTAATATTCCACACGACAAGCACTATAACAAATTTGCGCCTGTGTGTGAAAGTTGAGATACATTTGTGTCGCTCTCTCTTTTAAATTCAATAATTTATTCAGCATTTAATCTTCCATATTTCTATATACACAGTAAATACAAAATGTAATATTGAAGCATTTACGCTTCAAATGCTGGATGCTCGCATTGTGACACGGAACATTTGATGAAGGAACTTTTCGCGAAAATTTTCCGATGATTTAATGGAGAACTTTTGTTCATGATCCGTTTCGTTTCCCTCAAAACTTAGTGGCACCTTTAGTACCTAGGTGGCGAGAGCATCGCATTTGCCAAGTTGGAACAGCTCGATCTTATATCTTTTCATTTCATAATCACAGAATTTAGAAAATACTCCCCAAATGTACTAATTTGAAATCGGCGTCATTGCAATCATGTAAAAACAACTACATTAATATATTCAACCGGTCATATGTTGTGGATTTTCTTATAAAACATAATAAAACCGCACATTATCTATCTACGTATTCGTACTAATATTGGCCGTGAAATGTCTGGCTGATGTATTTTATATTACAGTGTACACCAAAGTATATATATGCTGCGGAATATTTGCAAATAAATTATGCAACCCCTTCATGTGATGAAATCGATCTTTTTGAATAGACCGCTAAAAATAAAATGTGACAAGCACAGGCATTATGCGAAGGACTTCCCCACCTTGACTTTCGAAAGAAATGAGCAGTTAAACATGATCATCACTCACCTTCGAAAGAAATGAGTGTAGTCGTAAATCATTACAGCACTTACCGTCGAGACAAATGGATAGGTGTAAAGAATCTTGACACGTCACTCCTCAAAGTCGAAAGATGTGACGATGTGAGTGGGTGTAAAGAAACGTGACATATCACCACTCACAGTCGATAGCTTTGAGTAGGTGTAAAGAATCACGATACATTACCACTAATAGTCGGAACGGAAAATTTGTATAGGTCGAAGGAAAGCCGAAATATATTATGTTTACGTGAAACAGAACATTACACAACTTCTCTTAACTGCAATGAAGTTATTGTAGAGTGGAAAATAAATCACTGACGAAGAAATGGACACGTTAACCACACACTCTCGAAAGAAACACGACACATCACCATTCACGATTAGCGCATGCGTAAAGTAACCGTCACCACTCACCGTCGAAAGATTTGTAAAGGTGAAATGAAACATAAGAGTGACAAAAAAAAATTCGAAGTACTCGAATCATTCTTGAATGATATCTCTACAATTACAAAATGTAATACAATTTGTACAACTTGGCATTCTTGGTTATGCAATAAATTAGTACGACATATTAGACTGTGAATCTATTTCACAGTATTTTGACCAATAGTTTCGTTTATTTTCATTAATAAGGGCTACATCAAAATGTGTGTAACACATTATCGTTTTAATGACTTTCCAATTGTACAAAATTGACATGTTCTTCAAAATAACATGGTTTGTTATTACATGTTATTGGTTTGTGTGTATGTGTCTAGACCGTTCGACCGTAGCTGGTATATTTGAAGTCGAGCTAGACCGTAAGACGAAACAATTTAGTGGCAGTTCGATCCGAGTAGTGTAGTCCGTGTGAACGTTGTTGTAGCACTTATCAACATACGTTACGCATGAGGATATTTTGAAAATTCTCTTCAACACAATGATTTCTAAGAACACTTTGAAGATTTACAAATATTGTGTTGACTACACAAGTTGGACTGGATCTGCTCCGGTCACATGGTCAGACGATAAGGACAATGGTCCAATACAAATGGACAATTCAAAACATGGGAAGTGTAGATGGTATTTTACATTGTGCCTCACGTTCGTCTCAATACTGATTGTATACACGAGTTATTGTGCTCATCTATGGCGTCATAGATTTCATTTGAATCAACTTACAACTATATTTCAATTTTGTCTCATGACCTGCACTTCTCTATCATTCACGTTTCAATTGATTTGGATTTCTAAATGTACAGACTTCGTGGTCGTGATCAATCAACTCCTCAAATTCTTTGGCGATGGTTTGTTTCCTTTGTATTTATATAAGGTACGAAAAATCAAATATCTGATGCAATCTTATCCATTTATTTTCATATTCCTTTCAGAAGAAAGAAAAAACGACGGATCGCCCATTGATATATCCTTCATGGTATTTCTGAGTTTACTCAATTCCTCCATCTCCGTACCGACCTTGTTTGTAGCCATTTATTTCAAATCATCCAATCTCCATTTTTT
>JAQIXO010000661.1:0-17011 GCA_034700305.1 Protaphorura armata
GTAAATTAATGTTTGATGATCGAAATCCGAATCCGATTCCAAATTAGATCCGAAAAACAATGATTCGAATTTTAATTCTAATCCAGTGATCGGAATTCCGGATGATTGGAATTTTAATTTGATTATATGATCGGAATTTGACTGGATCGAAATCGGAAAAAAAATCGGAAAAAAAATGATCGAAATCCGAATGATCGGAAAAAATTTGCGATTATCAGCCCTGTGTGACCGGCGCGAGCTGTCCAGTTAATTATAATGTTCACAATGAAAATTATATTCCACGGGTTTCGATTTTCAAGAGCTCGCGTTGAACAGAAGTTGTTTGCAATAAAGCTGAGCTAAGATTTATTTTGTATTTATTATTTATTAATGTCTCTCTCCATCTCATCAGTTTATTTCCTTGACAAAGGGAGCAATCAGTTCCCGAATGCTCGAGCACAGTTTGTAGAATTTACGTATGTACGCTTAGGAAGTTGGAACTCTGCTGTGCATCGAGTAGAAAAAACCAAGGAGGTTGGACAAGCTATTATAGAGGAGAGACTGTAGCTAGTAAACAACCAAAATAACAACTTTTCCTTAACCCTGGTCCGGAATCCCATGCAAATATATTATGAAAACCTGGTTTCCGGACCAATGATAATTTGCCTATAGACATTCCATATTTGTTGCCATTGGGGTGAATGACCTTCTCGGTTTTTGAAAATTAGAAATTGAAAAAGTAACTTGATCGGTAATATAATTTACCTATAGATATTTCAATCATTTGGCGGTTACTATATCATCCTTACGGGGGGGTAAAATTTTGTGCATTTGTAAAACTAAAAACACACGCAAACAGTAACCACGGACCACAACTATTGTTTGTTCAGGTGGGTCAACACTCCCACACAGGAATTTTGCAATTTCCAAGAAGGTGTTCCATTCTCTACGCCGACCAGACCCTGTTCTATTCACTGTAGACTTCGACTGTACTGTAACATCATGAGCTCTGCTACTTAGCCAGGGTAGGATGCCGGACGGACGGTAGGAACCGTCTTTAATTAATTCAGCTCTGTGTTTAATTAACCCCGAATTAAAGAGCGACTATTGATTAGGAACTCCCTCACATTATTTGCCCGGGCGGGAATTTCTAGGTCCGGGCCCGGCATGTATGTAGCCTATGTAAACATTACACTGGATTTGCCGAATAAAAAATTCTTCAGAATTTGTTGAAATCAATAATGGTTGCTGCGACGAACTTCATTTTTGACCAAAATTTGGTCCTATACCCGCCATGTTAAAAATTCTTACTTCGCACTTTTCATTGTGTGGGGCTCAAAGTGTTCAATTTTTTTACGGGGTTAAGATTGTAATCATCCTTCTATGCGATTGGCTTCAAGTTGGCGAAAACCGCATGTGAATCGGTTAATTGGTTTTAAAGTTATTTAATTTCAAAAAGGGGGAAATATTTAACGCCCACCCTGTATATTTCAAGAAACATAAACTGCATTTCAAATTAATTTTGACATTTCTTGACCTCAACAGTAGCATGGATTCAACGGATACTCGATTTGGGCTAACCTGATGAACCTACCAGGAGCAGACTCAGCAATTTCTATCATAATAGTCATAATATATATATTGTTTCTGTCTCTGAATAAATCAATGTCAATGTTACCAATAATGTGTTGAAACTGTGCGTGTTGATATTATTCAAAATCAAAGCCATACTTTTAAGGTCCCTTCCATCGTAGCATATTTTCTAGAAACCTTTCGATTGATAGGCAGTGTTCATTAAATGGCTCTTTCTATTCACATAGTGTACCATATATTTCGATAACAAAACGTACAATAATTGTACGTACAAAAACTAGACGATCAATTATTGATCGTCTAGTTTTAGGGTTCCAAATGTAAATGTAACCCATTTGATTTGTGTTCTAATAACGTAAGGAACGAATAACGAGAAAGCGTAACGACCAATATACGTGCTTGGAGTCGCAGAAGGTTGGCGTGGTCTTAAGGCACAGGGCTACTGGCAATTTTTGTGTAAGATTTCCGGCAGGTTCAGATATGGTTGTTATGTACAGTGGACCGGAATGCTTGGAAACCCGTTATGGTCTTTAAAGAAACGGTACATGTCGTGAGTTCCGTTCGTCGTGAATGTATGTTAATCAGTTCATGAAATTACTTTTCCAGCACTTTTGGTAAGGATAGTGCAGAATTCGTAATTTGTCTTACAAACTTTTCCTGACTTTTCCCGTAGAAAATTATTTTTCCACGGGTTAAATCCCATGCTCTTTTTTGAAGTTCGCATTTCGAACATTTTCAATTTAATTTTGACACGAAAATATACCACCAATAAACCAGGCAGTCCGTGCTGGATGGGAAAATACCTTTGTAAATAACTCAAGCATTACATATTTTTTTAATTTTCATCTGGGGATCGATTTATTTCATCACTTTTCGATGAGTCACAGATTGTGAGTCTTGCGGAAACATCGTATTTTTGTCAGAAACCGTTACACGTCAGAGATGATGTTGTTTACGGTTGCCAAATTTTAATATCATTTTCATCATACTACACAGGATTTAGGATTCGACAGTCTAAAGTCTAAGGTCTGGAAACATTGATTCTCCATTAACAAGTTGTACGCAGATGGAAGATGAACGAACACAGAGAGCAACGATTTTGTAAAATGTTCCCAATATGTGCATGGACTGTACGAAAATCTGGACCGTTCAATCAAATGCAATGAAGCAGCAAAATTATTTTTTATTTTGTAATGAATGAGCAGTATTTGAAGGGTTTATTAACCTGACATATCACATATCCCCGACTTTCGGACATTTCCATAATTTCCAAGCATCTTCTGACGACGTGTGTGTGCCTTCCGTCCTATGCCACGGACTAGTACGCAGAATTCGGGTTGTCCAGTATGTATATCATTTTCATTGTTCAAACTTTAGTTTAGAAGTAACATATATTTGGGACCATTTAGGACGAACTGCCTACGACCAAATTATCCAGATTAATTTCTAGGCGACTACATTAACCTAATCTGACACACCTTCAACACATATTGACACATGTATGCACAAATCTATATCTAGTCTCGCGGATCGGACGATCCGAGTAAAAATCTATTGATGCAATATTACAACTCGTAGGGTATTTAAGAGATCATTTGCCCAAATCATTAAGTTATTGTGTCTGCAGCAGAATTATAATAGTTGCAGTTTCCTGGAACTTGTAATTTCACGCAACATTAAATTCTTAGAATGAAACTATTTAAAAAATTGCATCTTTTTGAGGAAATCAGAATAAGTGTTAAAAAACCTGAACATGAAAAGCCGCAAAAAATATTGACGGATTGGTTATTTTTCATTAAATTACAACGAGGTATTGGAAGTTGTCCAATTTATTTGAACCATGATGAAACTCGAACGGTTAAAATCGAAGCACGTTTGTTTTCAAAATTGATATTGTACAGCATTGTGATCGCAGCCCTTCGATTGTCTTTAGTTGTTTATCAATTTCAAGACTGGGGTCTAGTCTTCTTGGGCAGAAGGTACAAAATTGGTATTCTAAGAGTATTCCCAAATAATTTTTATTAATTTTATTAATAATTAATTACAGGTATGAAAATACACTTGAAGACTGGGTCATCCGTCTCATGAACATTATATTACCGTTTTTTCAATTCTGGGACGTACTATGCAACTGGTGGACATTGACAAATTTTATACATCTTACAAACAGTTGGTCAGAATTTGAAAAGGAATTTGCGGACAATTTTCCATCCGAGATTTGTGAGTATAAATCTACCCTCGCTAAATGGAGTAGATGGCTTCTCTTCTCTACTTTCTCTCCAACAGTGACCCTGGGTTGTTTCAGCTGGATATTTTTCTTTCACAAAAGGAACAACTTATTTGATTTCGCTCTAATCGTACTCAATACACCATTCATGGTTTACACGTCTCTCATAGAAGAATTTAAGGTCATCATGACCTACCGGACTTTGACAGAGGAATTTCAGAATCTGAGACGTGCAATTAAATCTGAACTATCACATTTGAAAGAAACACCTGTTGGGATTTTGACTGAACAAAGATTCATGAAATGGAATTCACTCCTGCGAATGATAAGAAAACAAGTGCAATTGGCAGGAATAATCCAAACACCTCAACAATCCTTAACTTTATGTCAAGTGATTCTATTCTTTACACAAACGTCATTCTTGATAATAAAATCCTGGATATTTGGGAATAGCTCTTCCATGAGCTCTATATTATCTTTCTGTGCTATGGTCAGCTCTGTTTACATCACGAGGAATGTTTTCAAAATTCTAATGGCCGAAAATGTCACAAGAGAAGTATGTGCAAATATTAATGCGAATAATGCATATTTTAAAATTTGTATTTGGCTTAAATTATACATTTTTAATTTAGGAACAACTTTTAGCAGATGATATCGCAGAGTATGACACAACTGATTTGAGCCTGAGATCTAAATTTGAACTGAAAAAAATCACGGACATGATTCTTCTGAAACCCAGTAAGATTTCTCTCTCTGGTTTTGTGACAATGGACAAACATGTATTTACAAAGGTAAAAATTAAAATTAGCCATAGTCTGTAATTATACTGCTCAACTAAAATTTTCCTTGTTTCAGGTTTTGGGATATGTCGTGGCTTATCTAGTAGTTCTTATCCAATTCCAAGTTGCAAATAACTTCAGGTATGAAGTTTCATCACCGGAAAATCGTACAATAATTATGGACTAGAACAACGATATTTATATTAGGAAAAATATTTATTAACGCAATCAATGTAGCAGGTTTTTTGAACTTGTAACCGCACTCTTGGAGCATGCCAGGGCACCCAAAGAAATACGGCGTACCAAGGTCCTGGTAGACAGCTTCTAAGACTATAAAATTGATTTGGCACATAATATAATTGGCCCAAAAACTATTCAATTCTAGTGTACAATTACAGTCTATAAATAATGTCATAACATGGGATTCTCATAAATCTAGCTTCCTTTTTTTGATTTTTTAATTTTACAACTCCAACTTGTTGGGAATTTGGGATTTGTTTTACAAATACATCAGTCGATCAGATTTGGAACAATACAATACATTTTTACAAACTACAGATCAATAAAGTCGTATATTCTCCGAAGTATTTAAATTGGAATTTAAATTCTATATTCGTACTCATAATTCCCTTTGACAATTTACTTTGATTGAATGTAAATTCTACGAACATTTGATTGACTAAATTCTACTGGGCTGTGGGCTGAATCGGCTGAAACTAAAAGACAAACCTTAATTCGTAACTAAATTAAACATTCAAGCAATAACCACCACACGTTTTCCGTAAAAGGAATCGAATCCTTCACTTAACCGAAGCATAATGAACTGTTACGTCTTTAAAAACTAATTCATAGGTAGTACCATACCATACGATGCGTTGCACTAGTAGCCGCCACAGTGCATATTTTAATTTTAGCCATTTTAGGAATAAGAGTTGTCTAGTTTCTGTTTGCTTGAACTACATTGGAAAAGGTAAACAGTGTACGTAAGGGTGAAGCCAGAGACGTGTCCGCCTGTAAACTTTGACAGATTGCCCATTTAATAACTCTTATCACTCAACAATTATTTATTATAGTTAGAATGATGTCCTGTCGTTCATATTCCCTGGACACCTCAAAAACTATATTCAATCTAAAGTGCTTACTGTTCCAGGACATGGCGCGCTAGACGCTTTCCCAGGAATTTTTTAATTGGAGGGGTCATATTTTCAAAACAGGCATAGGTTTTCTCTAATGGGTTTTTCTCCTTCCTGTTGTCAATTATACGTTGTCTATTTACCTCCTTCCCGAAAATTACTCTCTATGCGAAATTTTTTAAAATTCTCAGAATACGTGCCTTAGAGTTAGAACCTAACCAGACCCCGAGTACCCTGTACATTTAAAATCCGACCGATTACCTATGATGGTTAAAAAAACAAACAAAAGAAAAACAAATCTCAGCAACAGCACAATATCACAATAATTAAAATTAATAATTTTTATTGGAGCTAACTTATATGGCTCACAAATTAAATTCAATACCTCCGCATGATCTCGAAGCATGCCAACGACACCTTCTAAACTCTGTTGTTCTGGCACAGCCTATTAAAAACAAAATCAAAACTAACCATGCAAACCAAATGTGGACGATAGTTTTGTCTTGCGAAACACATGAAACCAATGAAACACCGGAAAATGAAGTTTTCTAATTTAGACAGACGTTAATTCTTTCTGTATATTAGATTTCGCGGTTTTCCTGCAAATTATAATTTCTTTTTCTTCTATTTTAACTTTCATTTCATTTACTTTTAGTTGAACTTTACTACTTTACTTTACTTCACTTTAGTTGTGCTACACAGTATGACTGTGTAGCATTTACGTTATCAAATACGAATTCTGAGATTGAGATAAAAGTGAATACAAGCTCAATGATCATGATAGTTTGGCTTTTCCGACACCACACATAATGTAGTTTTCTACTTTAGATTACATTTAGTTTTCAAACAGGTTTGTTATCTTTGTTTCCTTCTACTTTTTCTTACGTATATTTTTTCAAAGCCATATAGACAGATAACCCATTCTCAATACTTGGTTACATTTACCTTATCCGGGAATGTGGATTTTGGCATGATTAAAAATAAGGAATAATGAATAATGCAAAAATTAAAAAAAATGCACTACAACAATGTTGTTGGCAAATTTTTCCGCAATTTTTAATAATTTTAGACAACCCTGGAGTCATATTCTGGCATGGCTTATAATTGAGTGCATGTGTCATATCAGTGCAGTGCCATCATATCATAATTCATAATTATTTAGTTTTTGAGTTCATAGCAACTGGTAAAACCAACCAACCAAGCACATCCGCACGTAACCTTAGGGCTTGGCTCATGAGTGTGACTGACACTCACAGGTTAATTGAAGTTTCTGGAAAAATCTTGATTAGAATTACAATCACGTTTAAACGTTGCATTTCAGATACAAAGGTCTTTGTCATGCAACTCCTATTTGGGCTTGGATGGGGCGGTGCATAGTGGTTTAACTTTGCACTTGCACATTGAAATTCTGCTAATGCAAAAAAAAAAACTAGTACTAGTGCAATTACCATTTGTATGCTCAACGACAGGTGTGTCTGACTGAGTCTGAGATTTACTACCCCACGGCTTGAGTTTCCGATAGGGTCGGATATCAAGCATTAGAGCGGATCGGATTATTGTCCGAAAACTTACTCGTAGTCGCACCTTGAACCGAACTTCTGGAATATTTAACAATAAATACAAATTGCCAATGACCCGATCCGTTGGATTACCGACGGATCGGATCGGAGCACGTGGACGGACGGACGTCCATCCAAACTGATATAGCTCAAGCCATCAGGTTTTTCGCAAAATAAAAAAAGTTCCACTCAATCCATTCATGAAGGAAATGATTGTTAGTCCCCATCATTAGCATATTCCATGCACATTATGATGTGACTCACCTTCAACTGCATTTCATTGTTCCATGCCCTCCCAACCTCAACTACATTCCAGTTGACTGGACTTGAACCGCAGCAGTGTATAAAAATGTAATCGTTTTTTTTTGCAAAATAAATTATATATACAAAGAATGGGGGAATAAGATTGTCGGTCTGGGATTTTTTTTGCAATTTGAGAGGGCTGAAAGGGTTCAAGGTGTTACGGCGCGTCGGGTTTCCAGAAATTCCAGTTCTTAGGGGCGTAACACGACACACGACTGCG
This sequence comes from Protaphorura armata, assembly GCA_034700305.1. Classification (NCBI taxonomy): domain Eukaryota; kingdom Metazoa; phylum Arthropoda; class Collembola; order Poduromorpha; family Onychiuridae; genus Protaphorura; species Protaphorura armata. The sequence continues at coordinate 7,794 of JAQIXO010000661.1, forward strand.
ACGTGGCAGTCAGTCTTGTGAATTTTTATTATCATTTAGTATGGACACAGCACCGCGGGCTACAATAGAAATTTATCCTGGATATATTTAATTTTGCAAATAACTCGTTCCTTGTCCGTTTACGGCACTACAAAATTTTTGCATGTTTCTGGTGGCCCTGAATGTAATGCAAAAATAGCGAAATAGCTTCCCTTGTCCTCGTCACGCCTTACGGTTTTGTAAATTCATCCTTCTGGAATATTCTGGTCCACTTTTTTTATCATCACCGTCGTCGTGGAACATTTATTACTGCACAACGTCACCACCCCCTAAAATCTAACCATTTTACTTCTCAACGAATTCTGCTCAAGCACACCTTTGTATTCATGCACTCACCTCGGCCTGAATAATTAGCCCGGATTCCGCCTGTCAAAAAAACGTCGTCTGAACGAACATGTAACATAAAAGGATGCGATGGAAATGTTCATTGGTACAAAAACCTAAAACCCTGGAGCCAAGACCAGACCGCAAATAAAAAAATTCCATACTTGTCCATGTATTGTCTAAATCTGAAAGCGTTGACTTATTTTTAACGAATGAATTCATGGAGGTGCAGAATAGTCCAGATATCATGTCACAGGGAATCAGTTTAATGGTCAACACATTTTGTCTGTCTTGAGCAATAAAAATCAGAATAAATGTAGTACATTACATTGTACATACGAAGTTTGTTCATATCTGGCATTCTGACAAGGAAGTGGTTGGTGCATTATGTTACCAGTCGAAAAGTGTACACATTAATATATAATGATTTCAAGTGTCATGGGGTCCCTGGTTAATTTTCGATTAAAGGTTTTACATATATGAAAAGTATGATTCGTGAGAATAATACGAATCTAAACCTGTAGTTAAAGTTGTATTAATTGTTGAGATAGTTATTCTTTGTAAAGGCGTTTTGATTCTGAAGGGTATTATAAAAACATTTCTGATATGTTTTTTATTAAATTCTAACAAAAGACAGACGTTTACAACGCAAAAGACAAATTGCGAGAGTAAAGGCAAGATTTTTCTAAAAACTTTTGAGCACACAAAATTTTATAATTTTTTCAAAACTTTATAATTTTTTCAAAACTTTATTAATTCGGTTGTTTTCGTTTTCAGACTTCGATCCGTGTATGTGTCCTGCGGATACACATCTGCTTGATCAGTTGTATTAATTGTTGAGATAATTATTCTTTGTAAAGGCGTTTTGATTCTGAAGGGTATTATAAAAACATTTCTGATATGTTTTTTATTAAATTCTAAGACAGACGTTTACAAAGCAAAAGACAAATTGCGAGAGTAAAGTCCAAAAGATTTTTCTAAAAACTTTTGAGACCAATTTTGTAGGACGGCGTTCCTTAAGACTTCATACTTCTAAAGTACGTAAAATAAAGGCTACATTCTGAATGACCCCTTCCTTCCAGATAATAATATATCAGGTTAGGTGCTTTCAGTTTTTACCCTCTTGTCTGATTCGTTCTACCGCCCGGACCACATGGATTGCATAGTATTCCATTGTTATAAATTGAGCAGAAAGGTAAAAACTGAAAGTACATGCAAATGCATGGATGCAAAACGAATTGTGCAAAAAAAGAAAGACGAGCAGATATAAAAATGTCCATAAAGGGTTGAGTTTGAATAATGAATGTCTGGTGTGGTGCATTTGAATTGAACAAGGGGAAAAGTAAGTTGAGTCGGTTCTTCTGGTGAGTTTGACGTTGCCATAATTTGCCATTACTATTTTGCCATTTTACTTTGTTCAAACCATATGCCGGATGGATGAGAATTAGAATGGAAATATTATCTCATTTTGTGGTTCCTCCAGGACAGACACAAAATACAAAGGACATGCAGGGACAGATGCCATAATGTTAATTTGAAATTCAAATATGAGCAGGGAAAAAAGAGAAGCGTTCGTCATTTGTAAAGTAACCTTGACCAGTTGCCCAGGCCGTTGGTTGCCCAACCCGTACCCGTGCCCTTTTTATTGTACATAGTTGTGTCAGTAAGTCAAATTTCATTCCATCTCCAATTCCTGGTACACAGATCATGCACAACAAAATAACTACAAATGCGCAAAAATCATATGGGTGTGTAAATAAATGTATGTATTCGGTTGACGACATTAGCCACGTACGACGTACGTAAATTGTAAATAAATATGTATTATGTATGTGTATGTTTTATGGTAGGAGTGGAGTTTTACAGGGTGGTCCATAACAAAATGCACCCGAATATGCTGCCGCAGTCTAAAAACTGTAAACATGCATTAATGAAACACAATTGGATTTGGACAACCCTGTATATTTAAGTGAATACAAATTAATATGAGAATCAGAATCAGAATTAATGTTACATAATGTGATCGTAATCCTTTGAAAATTATACACGAAATATTACATCACAACCGGAACCGGGTTGGATTTGAATTGTTGAGGGTGAGATCATGGAACTTGATATGGACAACCAGGCACGGCACGACTGCAATTGCGTAATTCTGATTCACAAACAATGCAAAATAAATGAAAAATTATTCAACACATCTGTTTATGTATTATAAGGATATGATATGATACAGTACAGGTACAACAACACAGTTCGTAGAGAAATTATTTGACTAATGATTCCACCAAATTGTGATATACTTAATAAAATTCTTAATTAGTTAAAATCCGCATACCCAATTCAAGGTCAGTCATCCATGAATTTTTAAAATCTTTCGAGATCTGTGACCTTAACTAAAGGTCTCCGGTTGAACGACATTCCTTTAATTCAATATTCGAACTGTAATAACATAACCGACTGACAGATGAGTGCATCAAACAATTTAATTTGTGTACCACTTGTAGCATTTGTGGGATATATCCATGTAACACTAACTTAAAGTGAATAAAATCTACATATAAATGAATTCTTAACTCTAATCCCTTGTATGTATAAAATTCTGTTATTTCTTTGTTCTGACTTTCATTGAACAAATGAGGAATAAACATTAAAAAAAATATAAATGCGCGTGTACCCAGTTAAGTCGAATCAAGGACTATGTCAGGTTTAGTACTCGTGGATTTGATTAGAGTAAATTATTTGCACACGGATGGACTGAATTAATCAATTTATCAATGATTAAATCTGATTTTGTATTACTTATTTATTTACTTATTTGTGAGCGAGGCTGGACCAACAAACTCTTCTATTGTCACAAGTAATTAGTATAGTTCTTCTAACGAGTTTACAATTTCAATCATTACAAGTTCCATCAATTGATTGAATTCAACAAAATTGACTTGTCAAATACTTTCATCACACAAATCATTCAAATTGAATCAGATTTCTCTGGAAAAAATTAATAATAATAATTATTATTAATTGGAATTAATTGGAATTAAGTGTAAGAAATTGGAATTAACTTTCATGATCAATAATTATTATTGATCATGAAAGTTAATTCCAATTTTTCCACAGGGTAGGAGGAATAGAATTCCAATATTATTATTTTTACAAAATTAACTATTCCAGCTTTTAATATTAGATGTAAACTTCTTGTCGCAGAGTTTTTGAACGACAGACCGACAGACGACGTAATAACTAATTTAGTCAAATTCACTATGGCCATTATTATTTGAAACCAAATTCCAAGAACTTTATAATTATTCTAATTTTTATCTACTGGACTAATAAAAAGTCATTCCAAGTTTTTACGAAGAAAAATATGAGTCAACTTGTCATCACGTCTTATGCCGAATACTAGTCAATTAAATTAACAGTGTAGTTTGTGATGACGTCATAACTGACGCCATCGCTTGACTTACTTAAAAATCTGAGTAGTAGTTCTGAAGCCACCCTCACAATATGACAACATGGAACATAACCCTCCTGTTCTGTCATAAAAATGGAGACAAACCAGATGCAGATGCACAAAAGGATATACAAAGACCGCCCGTTGAACTGCGTCGTAAAATTTGTCTACAACATTCTGGTTTTGGTTTCTGGAATCTGGACGGAACAATGGACAATGGATGAACAGAACCCTCAGCCATTTTTTTCTTGTCCGGTGGCGTCTGTCATGAAGATTTGTGAGATTTTTGACTGGATGTTTTATGAATAAGGTCATGGGATGACTAAAGAGCAACGCGCCCCTATGGCATTTGGCACTGCCACTGAATTGCATGCTAAGCCAATTTGCACATGCATGAGTAATCAAAACGAAGCGAGTAAATTAATGAGAATGAATACACCCACCGTGTAATTGTACTACACGGTGGTACATAAGTAATTTTGCAACAGCACCCTGAATGTAGGTAGAACAAGGACATAGCAAAACACGACAGTAAAAAGGTCTGCTCCTCCTGGGTTGATCTGCGTACGGATGAATCTAGAAAATATGATCTCATAATCCACAATTTGAATTGAACTCTGACTCATCCTCAACTCATGGAATTCAATTGATTCATTAGTCATTACTCGTTGTAGGTCCAAGGTTATCAATGAACTACCCTGTACATTCTGTGAATGAGTCGCAAATGGATTACATGCAGTACGTAGAGTAGCGTAGTAGAACATATTCTAAGAAAATTCATTTTGATATGACCTTATAGTTACAAATGGGCATAAAACACGTCCATTGTATTCTAATTTACTGTGGTTGTCAGTGTGATGGGTGGTTAACACAGTTTTATGACTTTTCCACTTAACTCTTCCAACTCTAACCCTTTTTCCACTCTTTGAATCTTCTCTCTGATTCTCTGATCACTTTTGTGGCGCACCTCGAGTCGACCGGTCATCTCTTGGAAATCATTTCTTCAGAATACTTTGACTTTGTCAAAAAAAATTACATTAACTTTGTGACTGTAAGTTTTACAAGTTAAGTTAAATAACTTCTCTGTTATAGTTGAATTCACAAGAAATATTTTAAAATATTGCAATTTAATTTAATTTCTTCAAGTTGAATTCCGTTAGGATTTTTGCAATTTCAACATATTCTATAGATCAGTTAGCAGTTTACCTGCTAATTTTAAATGATTATTTTCAAATTCTCACAAGGCTGAGTTATGATTTAGAACAAAAAGAAAGAGTGAAACGTAAAATATCACAAAGAAATCCTTTATTGTCACTAAATTTTGTCGCGATAATTTCGGTTTCTGGTTTAACTAATTTAAAATCTCACTTTTTTGTTTTAGCCAAATCACTCACTCAATCTTTAAAATGGCTGATAATATTCCAACCCTTGAGGGAACTTCATGGGTGGCCCAAACCGCCGGCGCTTTCCCTGAGGGAGCCCTTGTTGGAGGGAACGATGCTGGGAATGAAATTTACGTCGCTCGTGCTGAACACTCTGGAGCTGTTGTTCCCGGAAAATTGGTTCCTTCCCATAGCGTTGCGTACGTGGCCTGGGGTGGTGAAGAACATGCCAAGGAGGCTTATGATGTAAAATTTTAGAATTTAAAATATTGAATTTTTTAAAAATATTTTTTAACATTTTTTAAATGTCATTCCAGGTTTTGGTCGTCCCAGCCGAGTCAGTCTCATGGGTGGCCACTACTGGAGCAAATATTCCAGAGAAAGCCATTCCTGGAGGAATTTCTGAAGACGGTGAAGTTCTTTACGTAGGGCGTGCCCCACATGAAGGGACCGTGACCGTGGGAAAAGTTCAAGTCTCCCATGCAGTCCTTTACATTTCTTATGGTGGAGCTGAAGTTAGTTACCCAGAGTACGAGATCCTCGTCTTGAATTAACCTCACTTCTTGACTATTAAAATTGAAAAAATTCAAAACCACAATTTGCATTTACCTTGCTAGAGCTCTCAATTATTATTATTTATAATTTTTTTCCCTCTTGTTATTGTTAATGTTCAACCTTGCATTTCATCGTATTGTTCATTTTTAAAAATTCAAACAATTTATGTACTCAATTCATTTCAAGGTGCGGGAATTTCTGTTTTCCATTTATGACATGATTATAATTTTACTCAATTACAATATGTGTAACAACTAACTCACGAAATTCGGGATTATTCAATTCAAATAAAATTTGTGCGAGGATTCGGCTCAAAAATCAATAAAAACTACGAAGAAATTGGCCACCAATATTCTCTGTTCGATTTTGTATTCATTTTTGCATTGTAAAATTGTAATGGCATGCCAAAATTCGTACTCATTGGTAATGTAAACGTTAGTCAGTATTTGTAATTGAGATTGGAGATCATCCCATGTTATTTCACCGCCTGTAGCAATGAACTGACAGAAAATATTCAAAGTAGCACAAATACGATGAGAGTATTGGAGAAGAAGATTGTCAACTGAACTGAACTGAAGTTTCTTATACTCTCAAAATGGCTAATTATAAAATCTTCAGTATGACATCGGAATCTAATACTGCAACGCAAGGCATTTCATTTTATTTAGTTTTTAGATTGCGGCCACTGCGACTGTTACGTATTATCCATTTATATCAAGTTCAATTTTTGTACTAATTAAAATTACCTTAGTATGGACTCACCCGAACTCATCATCAACTCCACTACTACCACAACGTGTTTTTTTCTAGATTGTTTTTGTTTTTATTTGAATGTAGCTTGGAATTATTCTGGGATTATTATATGGGATAATTAATATATGAGAAAATCATGCCAAGCAACGTTTGTACAGAAACTAATTGTGAGACGAAAGAATTCCTCTCAGATGTCACAGGATTTCTTTACACTTTTCTTGGCGAGGGGTAAACCAACTGTTAAACTGTTCCCATATTAAATATTATTCTCAATATAAATATCGCCGTTTTAGTCTACAAATACTGTATAATTTACTTCGGTGACAAAACTTCACACCGGAAGTAGAAGTTAATTGCAAGTTGGAATTGAATAAGAACTACAAAATAAGCCACGACTTATCCCAAAACCTGAAGCAAGAAAAAATTCTGGATAATTACAGAGTGTTGTTAATTTTACTTTTTACCTTTGTAAATATATATTTGTCCAATGTCACAAAATACCAAGAATCAAGTCAGTGATTGTTTTTAGTTCAGATCGTTCTTACTCTACAATACATTTTGCTAAAAGTTGTTCCTAATTAAAAATGTATAATTTAAGTAATATACGAATTTTAAGAACATTTTAAGGATTATTAAATTCAATTCAGTTTAATTGGGGATAGGAGGACAGCATCCATATCAAGTAGGATTCAAGTTATAATTTGCAGAAGGGGTCGTCAGGGTCATCGAAGAATCAACTTTTAGAATACCTGGTTTCGTTCAGTGAAAAATATTATCTCCAAATGGCACTGCACTGCATGCTGTTAACTTACTGCCTTTGGTGAGGATTAAAAATTCTTAGTCGTTTTTCTGAGACAACAATAGTTACGTACTATTAGTTTAATTCAGAAGAATCTGAAGATCCTCTGAAGTTACATCCTTCTAGATAATTTTCTAACATTTTGGACTAAACGGTGATGTATAATTAATTACTCACATGTGCTATGAAGGCTTATGCTTTATTTTGTTTTTTAGATTGTTTCAGTCGTGAATGTCACTATGAGGTATGAGCTATCGAGGTATGTACAAAAACTGTTCGACAAAATTATTCATTTTATTCAGTTTTGACAGCCGAAGTTGCATTTCAATTGAATTTATGCTTCAAGACTCAGATTCTGTGGACAATATTACATATTTCGCAATATTTAACATGAGTAAATATTATAAATGAGACCGCCGACTATCCCCATTCTAATCTCCACATGAGGTGAGCGTAATTAAATCACGTGACCATCCAGGGTACATCCAAATACAATGAATAATGTAAGCAAAGAAATCAAAAATCATGTAAGGAAGGGATAAATATCCACAAGTTCCACTGCAAACTAAACATCCGATCATGAGAAGACCAACCGGTCCAATCCAATACTTGAGAATGGACAAGAAATCAAAACTCAAATTATTCTTCCACCACCGAATCAATGGAAAAGTCAATCCACGCCAAAATCCTTTTGTTCCAAAATAAAGTCGAATGATTCTGATGCGATGATACACTTTTGGCCAGAATGCATTTTTCTGAGATTCCAATTTGTCCATACGTTTTGCTTTAGCCTGTATGATCAATTCTCGAATGTGTGGAGAAAGTTGACCCCAAAGAGATTCTATGAGAGCGTCCACGGCGTAAACTCTGGTTGGTTCTCCACTCCTCCAAAAACCAAGGATTTGTTGACATATTGGACACCAATTATTCTCAGACGTCCATTCCATAATGCATCTGTAGCAGTACATGTGTCCGCAGTGGTAGATGGACGCCTATATGTATAGAGAATGAAATATCAGATTTTCTCAGAAGAATTTCCAATAATTCTGTGCTGTGTCGGTACATAATGTTATGACACAAATTCCCCTGTTTTTCGTGTTTACACCAACCACGTGATTACAATTTTGTCACTAAAACCAACTGCTCTGAAACTTTTACCTCAGATTAGACTGAATTGCAAAAAAAAAAGTTGTACGGTAAGACTACTCGAATTTATTACCTGAACCAAAGTGTCCATACAAATCGGGCATTCCAGAAACTCTAACACTTTTGAGTAGTCACAAGTACTTTGTGTAGTTTTTGTTTGTGTGTTAAGATCAACAGAGGGTCCAATTTGTGAATAATCACCGTTGACCACTGATGTCCGTTGCCCATTCAATGACTTCTTTCCAAAATGTGGGAATTTGATCCTATTCAATCGTTTCTTGTCCCAATTCTCTTCAGACCCTTCAAACTGATTCGTCCAGTGTCCATCTCCATGTTTGATCTCTGGAGTATCTACACATTTTTATACAGGAGGGAGTTTACCATGAGATCATATTTTTGATGCTACATAAAGTATGCATCGTATTTGGTGTGGGTGTGGATACAAAGTCCAAAATACTTCTGATAATTTTTCTCACCCATTACAGACTCCGAGTCCGACTCTTCCGTGGGTCAATGTAAACAGAATCGAATTGAGATGAACTAGTTGTGAAGTAATGTAGGAGTCATTTTTTGGCGTGTGTTTCACTGGTTAAATTAGAATTACATTTCAACACGTCTCTTCAATTTCGTCTATGCGTCCGTCCTTTTCCAATCAACACGATTTCACCAGAAATACAAATAATTTAATTTGTATGTAGTGTTTCTACGACAATTCCATAACTGCTTTGAACTAAAATATAAAAGTTTTGAAGTAAAAATTTGTGTA
>JAQIXO010000662.1:0-16956 GCA_034700305.1 Protaphorura armata
TTCTCTTCGAAATCATTTTAATGTAGAGGTAAAAGTAAAGTGAAAGCAAAAATTGGCGTCACGACCATAAACATAGCAGTAGACACATCAACCAAAATTTCGCAATGTTGAGAAATGTGAGATACAGATACATTGCCCAAAGAAACTAACCTGTAGAATATTCCGGCCTCCGAACAGAGTAGATAGAACTCCTCCTGGATGTTTATTAACTAAAGTGAGATTAAAAATACAGTTTTAATTAGAATTTTGATAATTCAAAACGAGGTACATTTAATTAAATTATTTTTTCACTGGATCAAACAATACTAAAATTAGCCCACACAATTTAGTTGGGGAAAACAAGGAAAAATATTTGTATTTTGTGTCTTACTATATTTTGTGGTTTGAATATTCCATTAAAATAAAATCATATATATTTTGACTTCTTGATATTCATAAATTTAATTTTATGTTTTGATTGAGTCGTTTGTTAAAATAATTTTTCCACATTTAAACTAACATGCTTTAGTTGAGCCATTTGTTCACAGCGCTGATACCACTAACACTAACACACTGCACAGTCATGATGGCCTCCGTTTAACATAGACTTTTTAGTGCGTGTGTGTGATCAGAAAATATTAATTTGAACACAACAGCAAGACGACCACACGACCATATGAACCACATGGGTTAATAAGAGTTAAGAGTCCTATTATCAGTTGAGGGCTTCCGCCGAAAACATAGCATACGCATTTAATAATTGTATTTCTTGTACAGAGGACCTATTGTTTTTATTTTATGTGATAAGCACTTCATGATTATTTGGTTGGGTTGAATTCCTTTATCATAAATTCTTACATGGACGTCCATAAGAATGCTCCCTTTCCAACGACACAAACTGGTACCAATTTTTACTTTGATGGTATCGAAATACTGACCTGGTTTGTTTGAACACTATACATTCAAATTCAAATCAGACACATTGTGTTCTTTTCTGCTGCCGTCTTTCCTTTAGCCCATTATTTCATTATTTTTATTTTTTTAAGTCAGTTCATTCAATTTAACCTGTGATGGTCCGCCCTATATACTGAACAGAGTTCTTTCTAAATGAGCTATGTGAAAAAGAAACAATAGCAAGATAAACCCAGACAATTTAATGAGAGAAAATGATCGGTCGACAAATTAAAATTAGCGTTTGTCTGTATCAACCACACGTCATCGTGTTTTGTGTCCTTATCGCCATAAATATTTTGTTAGTGTGGTGTAACAAATAAAAATTAATATGAGTAGAGCAAGGAAAAATACCGTACAAATATGTGTTAACAGTTAACAGGCTCTGTCAAGTGCCTTGTTATCAACGGAGGACTTCCGCTAATTAATGACCATTACTTAATTTTACCGCAAACAAATGGTTCAACGTAATTGCCACCTGCACTTTTTATATTCAATGTATGACTAGGTGGCCAAACTCCATTGAGATTCAGATTCAGATTTTATTATAATCAAGTGACAACTAATTCAACAGGATGCATGTCACCCACCCAGTAATACCTCTGGAGGGCGCCTAATTAGAATGCCGAAAAAGTAAATAACAATTTTTTGTCAGTACAACTAGTACAAGTAACATTTAGAGACACTAACACCCAGTATATGTCACACCTCAAAACTAACGAGTTTACCTTGTGAGTTTACGTAGATTTGTAACACACTGCAGTTTCTGTTGCTCTGTGGAAGATGTGATGAATTTTCTCCTCTGGGCGATCGGGCCATGTTCCATTACAATTACAATTAATTTTACATACATGAGAGGCCTTTCTCTTTCTGCGTTTGTGGCTCAAATGTTTAATTTCTGAATACCGTAATAGTATAGGTATAGAAGTAGGTATTTTGAGAAAATGAAACTCCATCATTATCTTTTACTGCATTAATAATTAACGTGTCGCACGGCACGGTCATTCTCACACCCGCAACCCAAATTGTGACACACGATATGTGGATATGTGATAAGGAAATATGAAAGTTGGACGACAGAACCATGTCCGATTAGAATTTTGTAACAGAAACTTGTGGAAAATCCAACTAACGTATACTCTATCTGCTTATTATACATCTCTCGGTTCTAGAAATGAATTTTAATGTAAGGACAAACGAGTACGATATTATGATACGATTAATACGGGAAAATAAATAAATAAAAAGTAGCATAATGATCTCTACAATTTCTTAGGTTCCTTAAAATTCCTATCCCAATAATTTTGCTAGGAGTGTATTTGATATACGAAATTTTATGATGTCATCAACAAATTAAGTAATCCATAATATTTTTTATTAGGTCATTCTTTTCAGAAATAAACAAGTGTATTAAACAAAAGGACTATATAAAAATTACTAAAACTATTCAACAAATTCATTTTAGGTATAGGTAAAGCAAATATACAGTCAATAATAAATGAACATACTATCATTAAACTTTTTAATTATTTTTGTAAATGAATTAATTGAATAAGATTGACATTACATAGTTAGATTATAAATTGATTCAATTTTAATTAAATAATACAAAAAATTTACAAATGTGTTAATGTATTAAATAATACAAGAATGATAATTTTTTAAAATTTGTAATTGTTAGTGTGACCAAGAAGATTTCACGTAGTTTATGGGTCTTATTGGAGCGCTCTTTACTTTGTAATTTCTAAAAGTAAAAAATCAGGCTACAGGCTACACAGCACTACGTATTATAGAAGGTTGTGCGGAAATTGACAAACATTGTGAGAATTCGTAATGTTTTCCGCCTGGTGTGAAAAAACTAGTCTATTTTTTTCAGTATAAAGTAACGAGAGCACGAGAGCTCCTATAAGAACAATCAACTATGTGAAATCTTCAGGACAATTCAGCCTTTTCGACTGATCTTCGATTTTTGAGCTGAATTTTTTTTTGGGGGGGAGCACACCGACTTACCTGAATGTGGTGTGCAAAAGGAACCTGTACGGGCATCCATTAGACAAAACCGATTCTTTTATTTTCAACGCCCGATTGAGCGCAGTCGCTCCAAATAGTTCTATTGCACACCATGTTCAGATAAGATATTGAGCTCACAAAGAAGAATTCAACAGGAAAATCGAACACCAGTCGAAAAGGTTCCCTTGTAAGTGTGACCTGAAGATTCATGCTTAGAAATAGCGGATTTCTTTGAGTATAAATATAAATTTTAAGATTGAGCTCGTCCTGACAGCGACAATATTCTGACATCTTGATATTCTCAGAAAGTTTAAATCTGGGTTTTGGTGCCAGTATCGGTTTCATTTGAAGGTTGAAATCGGAATTATTTATATTGTATAGTATTTTAATTATCGGCACATACTTGTTGGTACGGAGAAAAAAAATTGGAATATGATCGGATGAATATCTGATTCAGAATATGTACATCCCGGTTGGCTCATATTGCTCAGCTCATCCGAGAGCCTATCAGCCATGAGTTGTGAAATCGCATCACCCCTTAGCTAATCCAGAACGCCGACAGGAATCTGATACGGGGAGGATTTTCGTGTCAAGCTTGTAAAATCGCGGAGATTGTTCAATAGAACGATCAAGTAATACGGCACTCAAATTTTTGCCGGTGATGCAGATTACAAATCGTGTTATGTCTGTCCAAAAAGATTGCAAAGCCAAAATGGTTTGGCAACGCATCGCCACTTCAAATAATCCACAACTCCTAGTTATGATTATGAGTGCAACATTTCCCGTCTAAGCAAATTTCTTCGGTTTAATGTGGACTAGTGCAGTAATTACGATAGACCTTAAGTTGTGATTGAATACTTCTACCATAGTTCTTACGAAATAGGAGTTGAATTGTATAACCGAATCAAATCAACTATGTATATCTGGGAAAGTGGGTTATTGACTACTTGCCGCAGCGGTGGAGATAAGAAATCCTGGAGTTATTTTTATATTTCTGTGTGTAATGCCGCAATACAACAGAAGAAGAAAGAAGTGGTTTATCCTACAGGCACCAACTTACAAATTAATTAATATAAGTATATTATTTCAAGAGTTGTGGTCGTACAGGACCAAATGCTATACAAAATGAAAAACGTACGAGATACAGTTTGAAGGAGATAATTTGGTACTTAGCCTTGTTTTATTGGCTTCCGCGTTAACATTATCATTTAGGCCATTTTTATTATTGACAGACATTCTAGTCTATTTGGATTGAACAGTGATAAGTGACAGCGATTCAGAATATCTTAACCCAGGACACCTCGAAGATCCTTCAATAGAGCAATCAAATAATACTTCACTGGATCTTTCCCCTGCTGATGCAGATTTCAAATCCGCTTAGAGCTCTGTACTCTAATACCTCTGCGAAGAGTATGACATATCAAGAAACTTCAAAGCCCAAACCGGCTTGACAACTCATAAAACTCATATAAAAATAACTAGTTCGAAAATCCTGAAATGCTGATACAAGGTCATCTAACGGCCAATTTACACTACACAAAATGAGCTTTGTCACTAATTAGCATATAGGGAGTTCAAATACACATACGGCCCTGGCGCGAGACCCCGTACGGCGCCAGGCAACCACGGCACGTACAAAGTCAATTGTTAGACCAATTATCATTTATCCATATTCGGCATCTACTCGCCTGTCGACAAGCCGCCAACCATTCGGTCGGTAGCTCTTGTAAGACGCCGACACATCAAAGGAAATGAGACAACCAGTTATCATTCATCCCTATTCGGTATTGCTCGTCTATCGACAAACCGACAACCATTCGGTCGGTCACTCTTGTGAGACACCGACACGTCAAAGAGAATGAGACAATTAAGCTCAACAGCCTATCACACCTCAACCGACAAAGGATTGTGCGGTTGCCATATTCAAGATATTAACTGACTATAAAATGAGACAAGAATTATGGAATAGTCAGACCAGCTTAGACCCGCTCTTCGCTCGCCTCCAAGACTCCCAAATTGTGCCCCGTTGACCCAACTGCTGACCTCCCTGACTCAACTCCTACCCAAGAAGTCCCTGACCTTAACACCTTAACGTTTACTTAACGTAAGTCCTTGTCTGGTCCTAAACAGAGAACCTTATCTTCATTAACTTTCTCCTTTCCTTAATATGACCCGTGACCTCCAATTCCTGTATCTAATTCTCAACCCTACTTATTAGTCATTTTAAATAAACTCATGAACTTCTCTTAAATGTTGGTTTGATCGGTTTCGTTCATTTCGTATCAAATTGTAATTCACAAATTCCAAAAAAAATGTTTCCTGATTTCAACGGCATAGACTACTGTCAAGCTTGCCCAAAATCAGTAGAGACACAAACAGTTGATACACACAGCAGATTACTCGAAACTCTGCTTGCACCACGTACCAAGCACAAAACATTCGTCTCCACTCTTGTGCTGTGACCTGAACTAATTCTTTCCTCTTCTTTCTTACGCTCCAGATTACGTCTAATCTAAATCAATTCAGGCACACCAGGTATCAATAAAGTTGAGTACCTAAACACCTGTTGTTAAACAAGTATAAAATAATTGGTCCCAACCAATTCTTTCCATGAGTCCCTCTACTAAATACATAACAAGTGTACACACTTGAAGTAAAATCAGTAAACTCGTGTAATGTTCTCTTTCGGAACGCGCGACTGCGCGAAGTTACAAGTTCGGCACTACCGGCATGCGTTCTGCGCCGATTAGAATTTGCAGAAAGTTGTACTTAATAATTTCTGTCATACTCTGTCCTCTTGAGATCTATATTGCTCCTTAAGCAAAAAAATCAATCAGTCACGCAATGACTTTCCTCCTCTCTGTTGACTCTTATTCAGTCAAAATCTATTGTCACTTCAGGACACATAGGAACATATCTCTTCGTTCCTTACATAATACTTTCGCGTTAGGTGCCCCACACCTAGTTCAAGCAACTTTCACTTGAATCAACAAATAAGATCATTCTATTTTTACCTAGAAAAATAAAACGATCTCTGATTGAGCTTATGGATTATCAAAAGATATGTCTAAACATACTCTTATTCCAAAGTCTTCCAAAATTTTTAATTCACTTGGTCTCTCTACAGATCTAATATTTCTTACAAATTTTTGTGTAATTTACAAAAAAATTCACAATATACGGTTCAAAAGGGGACTATTAAAATAAAACGAAAAACACAGATAGTACACAGCTAAGGACATCTGACGACAATTTTAGTGAATGTACAAGAAAGAGATTCTATTATTTTCCGATCCGCGGATCTAACTTAAATCATTTCCAGGAATCTCCTTCTCTAAACATTGTTATCACAAACAATTGTTAATTTTAGTGTGACATCATTTCAAAATAATCTAATCATGTCTTTACTTTACAGACCCCTTCCTACAATATCAGCGTACTCCAATATAATATGATTTTACATTAGTCATTTTTTGTATAAGAATCATTTCGTTCCCCATTTTCCGATTGTATTATACTAGTATATATTACACCTTTTTAAATATTATTCTACGGAAGACTATATCATGGAAGATCCTTATCTACAAGGGCGATGTACGTGTTAACAATTATGAAGGCCAGCAGAAACTTTCAACCCACAACGATGTCAGCACACATTCAAGTTCTTATATATATATTTATGATTTGATTCAATTTAATCATTATAATCATTTTTTTCTTTGTAAAATGATATTGGTATTTCAAATTCCTATTCCCTTCCTTTACCAATACCCCATCCTTAAGTCCGAGACACTAACAACGCTAAAAGACAATTCTTGATCTTGTCGATCAACGACAATACAACCATCCGACGTAACATATTCACCTCTTACCCCTTCAACATTGTTTCCATACTCAAGATTATCATACTTGAAGTAATCAAGGCGACAGTCAACACAACCCCCTAATCTTTGATGATCTCTTTCTACCTAAATCGGGACGATTTAGGCTAAATGGAAGGCTGTGCCGCCTTAATCTATTAATCATCAAAAGCCAAGCGCCGTGATCCATGTCATCGCTGTCATTAGAGGCTCCTCAGTAATGAGCCGACAGGATGGACGCCTCACCACCAATAGGAGTGTGTCCAACTGAGACACTCTCATGCCAAAGTAAGAAGGACCACAATCCGGACAGGATTCTGTGGCGAAGATGAACATGATACTCAGTCTAGTATAAAACACATCCGAAGACTCACCAGCTTCAGACTACTGATCATTGCCCTAGACAGTTACCCCTTAGTCTCCGGACAATACCCTTACCCGTCAACCTTAGCTCTGACCTCCGTGACCCTCATACTCGACCTCCTTTAGTCCAAGCCTTTGACCTTATAACTTTCCGTACCTTTTGGTATCCTATCCAGAGAACCTTAGCTTCTTCCCAATTGACACTCAACCTTTGATTCCTTTAATCCCTTAAAGTCTATTTCTGAAACCTATCTAACTCACTATCAGCTATTAAATAAACTCACATTATTTATCGTTTAACTAAACACCTTCTGAGTTCTCACTGAGTGTCCTTCATTTATTGTGCGACCTCTGATCATCCATTAGCGATTCACTGTCATTCATATTTAGAGATAACGATCAGAGCATAAAACGCAACAATGGTAAGGCCCATTTTACTGCACAGTAAAATGGCAAAATAATAATCGTATTATTTTGTGTGTCCGAGAATGGCAATTCTCGGAACACACGGGGAATAACGGAGTTTGCAATTTAGATTGCAAAGTCAAGTTAGAAACGGGATGGATGCGGTTGCAAATCTGTACCGATAAAAGCAGAAATAGAGTTAGCGGTCAATCTTTTCGGGAAAAAGATTAGCCCAGGGGTGAAGCCAAGCCAACGACTGATGAATAAAGGATTAGGATTAAGAGGCCAAGAGAACAGAAGAATTTTGGAAGCTGTATCGCATGCGAATCAAAAGAGCAAATAAAGAGCTAAACGGATAATACAGTCCTAGAAAAAAGTTTTGGTGTTTAACATCCTTATTTCTTACATGGTCCTTTGACCATTTTCACCTGGGCAATTACCCTGAACGGTGAAATTGTGATTGAACATAAGTGACCAATTTTTGTCAAAATTGACAAAACATTTTAGAAATTTTTGTGAAAAATTTAACAGTTGAAAAAAAATAGAGAAAAAAAATTGACACAAAAAGACAAATCATAAACTCATTGGCTGACGTTAGCCATAAAAGTGTACACAGACTTTTGTTTATGATTTTGAACAATCGTGAGTGGGACTGAGAGAAGCACACGTTAGCTGTTGTGTGTGAGTTCAAGATAAGAAGATTGGCAGTATAAATTTGGACGGCCCTGGAGACTACAAAAATAATTTAGAAGTGCACCAAATTCATCAAGCCGTAAGGCGAAGTTTGGACAGCCGACGCGACTAAAAATTTCGTGATTTCAAATCAATCAATCAAATCAATTTCAAATATAGTTTTAAAATTATTTTCCTTGTAATGTTCTTAAGTAAATCAATATTAGAGTAAATGGCATAGTTGAAGGAAAATCCGGAGAGAAATGTACATTAACAAATACGGGGCGGCACGCGCATATGTTAACCTGGTTAACATGGTAAAAGGACATGAAGTTTTATAAAATTTCATAATAAAGTTTGAGTCATAAAATAGTTAGTAGATTCAACAAGGGGACAAATGGCACTCCTATGAAACAAGGAAAGTTTAAGAGAAAATAGGAATGAGCATACACTAGCATACAGGGTAGTGCATAAGTCATAGGTGTGAACAAGTTTCAAAGCATCGGGGTGCGAGCCCTGGAGTACACCATGCAAGATAAGTTTGTGAGTGATCGTAAGTGGAAGAGTGTCCTTCAACATTTTAACGTGAATGCATGTTAGGGAGTTGATCCCTTGGATGAACGACTATTACGTGGGCATTAATACGAGGGGCGGTATGATCCCCTTAGGTCTACATGGTATTCGGATATTCGATTTTCCTAGGTGCATGAATGAAAGGGGAATTGATCCCTGAGACTGGACAGGGTGTCAGTGAAAATTTAAATTATTGTGTTTGTCTGTCATCAGAGACCATACGGTATACAGTGAAGCATGGAATTTATTGATTGAACGAATATCGAATGAGTCTCAGTTGTTGCAAGAATGGTAATCCTTTCTAATAGAAAGTATTGGTTGATGCATGTTAAGGGAACGATCCATTGGATCGTTATGGTGAAAAGTTTATAAATTACATTGAGTGTGTGAAAGTTTAAGGACTTGCACTGATAAGACCTTCTCTCAATGCATACACCTGTGCATAATGAACGCATGGTGGGTGTTATCCTTTCAGGAATACATGGTGATTGGTGGAGTTTTGAGTGTATGCGTGCCGATTCCCTAACGATCATAGCAGTAATGTGAGGAAGAATGCCAACTTATAAGTGATAGGTGGAAGTGAATGAATGACAGGGGTGTGGATCCCTGAGCCTTAACATGGTACCCGTGTAAATATACGTGCCTTTTGATGTGAATATATGAGCGAATGAATGCGATTATGGGCATGGCACTAGATAGAGTAACGGGCACAGTCAAGATTTTGGAGGTGAGAAGGAGTAAATGACTAAACGCCTAACATTGCGTTAAGGGTTTGATCTCTTAACAACACGAGGTATGGACGGTGTCTTAATTAACTGTTGGAGAGTCATGACTCTCACTGGACACCGGTAGATATGTGTGTAAGTATGAGCTATGAGCTGGTGAATGAGAGCCAGCCCTGACACAATGGGACCTGTTAGGAATCAGAGTGACTGTTCCGGTCTAGTGGATAATTAAATAATGCTTGGGGGTCTGATCCTTTAAACAGACAATGAAGGTGAAAATAAGATTGAAACGGGATTGATTAGAATAAGAGCGCATTATTAAAACACCGCATGTCAAAGGAGTTAATTAACTCCGTGTGTGAATACGGAGCAGCAATACGAAGCAGAACGCTACATAATTAAATAATTGTACACGTCACACTAGCGATAAGTTTAACCACAACCTTAGAACATACTTTATACTCTTCTTGTGCGTACTGTTGATACTAATATCAATATTAATCCGTCCTAGCCGCCACATATGATCTGTACGAGGTATATGCATTTCTTCCTTACGTACCTGGTCACACTCAAGTATATAATCCAACGAACGCTTAGAAATAACGGAAAATGGACAAGTAGCATGGAGGGAGAGGACAAAAAGAAGACCCCAAACCCCCCTCTTGTGGTACCGCAAAACTAAAATTCAAGGCCAAGTTGTTTAAATTGCAATAACAGAAACACCACATTCTGATGGAAAATCCACAAAATGACCGGCTTTCCTCGATCAATTCAACACTATGGTGGTCAACAACCCTAGTCTCTGCCACTGACAATTTAGATTTGCTTGAAAAATCATTGGAGAAAGGGTGTGCATATCTTATTGTGCAGAATTTCCTAATGACGGAAATTGATTTGGCAGTCAGACTTTGGTCTGCCGTCAAAGCACGTGACAATCATGAACGTGAGATTGCATATGTACATCTCAGCAAAGTGTTTGAATTGAATCCAATCACATTTCAATCTCATACTGGAATCGGAAATATTATTAACACAGTCAATGAAGTACACGTTAGAATTAGTTCATTCATAGTTGATATTGAGAACGAACAGTGGGACAGTGAGCGCGGCGTGTTAGCTTGCTCAGTATCCCAACTTCTTCATTTTACTGTCCTTTCGGGTGGAATGAATGGTTCTATGTCGCGGCCACGCGCACCCCTATGAGGTCCGTCCGAATTAAATTGGTAATGACGATGGGATAAGCATGGATGAACGGAGCACAGACACAGAGCATTCCGAGGCGACTAGCAATAATAACAATAGAATTCCCAAAATGTGAAATACCAGTGAAATTCAATACCGAAAATGTGAGAATACCATTGCATCCCATTGAGTTGATTGAATGAGGTGGGTTATTTTTCATTGCTAACTGTTACAGGAACCGCGGGGATGGCAAGCAAACACCAGTTATTACGGATTGGTACCTTGGTGCAGATCCAGGGAAGACCGTACAGAGTAGTAGAGATGATCCCTAAGTCTGATGGGTCCAAGCTACAAGTTAGAGTTCGTAAGAAGCCGCGACTGTGTCTTGGCACACACGTCGGAAATCAGTGAATATCAGTGCCAGAGAGCGTCTGACTATTTTCCAGGTGTAAAGTTTTCATCTTTTCGAGACGGATTCGATTTGGTTTGCCAAATATTTAAAAACGCGAGTTGCGAATACAGTCCAAAAAGATACCGAAGAGTGTACGCGCTCTTATTATTACAGTATATCCAATGTTATCTACATCCATCCGAGACTAGATTCTTGTGTATCATTAGTGCAACTGAACCTCCTCAAACTGTTCCAGCTACCCCAACCCCGTCAGCTTATTCTGACGCTGTCGATTTTCATGTAGATAATTATTTGGAATGTGTTAAGGATGATACATTTGTTAATGAATCTGGCACACCTAGGAAAGGCATAGATTTCCCTACCGACAGAGTGTGCCTTACTTTACTTACATCCCCCCAACTCCCTTATTCCCACACACATTCTTGTTCAGACTACGTGGCAACCCCACACACACACTGCTGTTCAGACCATATAAAGTTCTCCCCCCACACTCACCGCACCCCTCCACAATATCTCTATCATTTTTCACTTCCTGCGGCAATTGAGTGTCCGTGGCACAAAAATTTCGGATCTCTCGTTGAAGTTTTCCAACTTCAACGAGTGTGTCAATTCTCAAATTTTATGTTCCTAGACTGTCCAGCGTTGATATAACCATCAGAACATGATTCCGATACACTAGTTAATGATGTAACTCCAGAAATGTCTTTGTTTAGTAAGGAAACTGTAATTGTTGATTGTATTCCAATGCCATCAACATCAATCCGAGACTAGATTCGTGTCTACCATTTGTGCGACTAAACATCCTCAAATTGTTCCAACAACCCTATCCCCGTCAGTTTGTTCTGACGGTGTTGATTGTCATGTAGATAATTATTTAGAATGTGTTCTGGGTGATACATTTGTTAGTGAATATGGCACACTTAGGGAAGGGATAGATTTCTCTACCGACAGAAGTGTTCCTTCCTTCACTTCCTCCCCCCACCCGACTCTCTTATTAAGACTACATCAAACTCCCCCCCAACTCTTTTTAAGACTATGCGATACCCTCCACACACGGACTGCCTTATTCAGACCATATCCAGCTCTCCCCCCACACTATCATGTGCAGAGTTTTCGTCTTATTTGTAACAATACGTGCGACTGAAGATCCTCAAATTGTTCCAACTACCCCAACCCCCTCAGTTTGTTCTGGAGCTGTCGATTCTCAGATAATTATATAGAATGTGGTCTAGATGATTCATTTGTTAGTGAATCTGGCGAGAAGACAAAATATTCTGATTTGGTGTTGGAGAGCAGGGTGACCCATTAGAGCCGGAGTAGAACAAAGATGACACACATTATAAAATCTCAGGTTGAAAATACTGTGGAGGGAAACAAGGAGAACCTTACCATTGTCACAAGTCTAGCTCCGGATTTAGATACCGAACAAGTTTAGATACTCATAATCGTACCGTAAGTTTCACCCGGCGGAGGACATTATTATTTGGGGTGAGTCACACACAGATGAGAGTAGTGGATCTGATCACAGTGGAGGGAATGACGGCTCTCCAAATAATTTGACACGTTAGGAGCTTCGAAATTAGGGAAGTAATAGATTTCTCTACCGACAGAAGTGTTCCTTCCTTCACTTCCCCCCACCCCCAAACTCTCTTCAGAGTATATAAAACTCCCCCACACTCTTGTTCAGACTACGTGACAACGCCCCACACACACTGTGCTATTCATACTGTTAGGAAGGGAAATGGGCCCCAAAATGCCCATTTTACTGTGAAGTAAAATAGCAAAATAATAACAATATTATTTTGTGTCCGAGAATGGCAATTCTCGGTACACACGGGGAATAACAGACTTGGCAATTAACATTTGCAAAGCCAAGATAGAAACGGCATGGATGCGGTTGCACCTCCTTCCCGATAAGGGTAGAAATAGAGTTAGCGGTCAATCTTTTGGAAAAAAAATTAGCTCAGAGGTGAAGCCAAGCCAACGGTTGGTGGAATAAAGGTTGAGAACTACGAGTTTCGTAGTCAGATCTTGATGAAAATAAAAGCTAAATAATTACAGTCCGAAGTTTATAGTGGAGTTAGCATTTATTTCTCACATGGTCCTTTAGACCATCTATATTTAGCAATCCAGTACGGATTCGCGGACAAACAATATAAATTAGGATTGAACATTAGTGACCTTTGTTTGTCAATTTGACAAATCATATTGGGATTTTTGTGAAAAAATTGAACACCAAAAAAATAAAAACATTCGACAAGCGTGCTGACGTTAGCCGCACAGGGTGTTCAAGAAGTGTTATACAGTGGGACACTACATGTATTAAAAAAATAGTTGCTGACGTTAGCCATACAGCTGCAATCGTTTAATCGAAATAGTGGTAAAAAATCCTAATACTACACAACCGTCAACTCTCCTTGAACTATTGCGTCATACCACGTTTGTCCTTTGTCCTAGAAGTCTCCCAGACTTCATTTACCAATTTCACGAAATCTTACAAGGTTTCATCTTCGAATTCCAAGAAAAGTTACCCAAATCAACCCGCAAACTGTTAAAATCACTGGGTTTCACAGAAACTACTACGTTGAATTATGGCGACCAACCACATTTGCCACACGTTAATACACGTGTATGCATCATGATCCATAAAATTTTTGAACCACACTCAAATCTCCAGGAAGCAAAGGACGCACCTACAATGGTTCGATCCTCTAGCGACACCGCTTTAGCCATGTTTCCCTTATCTTAACTAATCGATCGGTCCTCGATTCGATTTCAAAAAGAAAATTAATTTACTTATATGAGTACTCTAATTTGCTCTATTTATTTTTCCACAACTGGTAAACCTTGAAGTACTATTCTTTTTCAACAAGTGTTATTTCAAGCTCTGGACGTTTCAAAACTTTAACACGGACAACACAAGAGAATATTCTCCCAAAATATATTAGTCGTCCGACGACTACACCACACCTAAAAGGTCACGTAAGGTTATATATAAAAATATCATATTATTTGTATTTCAAAGTCCTAATCTCTCAAAATTTAGGTCATCGACCTCATTCTTTTTCTAAACTACATTTATGTTAGGCGCTTATCACCCAAGCTGCTCATGCCGCTTAGTTAGACTCCAATTAATTAGCGGCTCCTTCTGTCAAATAAGACAAAGAACCGACAGGATGTCCTCCAAACGTCGAAAACAGATTATGTGTGTCCAACAGAGACCACACTCCATACTAAAGCATTAGCGGCCACAATCTGGACCGGATTGTGCGGCTACGATCATGAAGATTCTCTTCACCTATAAAAGAAGACAGAAGTGGCTCAAATAGACGCCATTACCCATCCGTCTCCAGTCTCCAGGACCCTGCCTGTCTCCCGGAGACCTTACCTTCTAATCTCTCCTTGACCTCTAAACCTTACCTCTGACTCTCTAACCTTGCCTTACTGACCTGAGTCCTTTCTACACCTTGTCACTACGCTAGACAGAGAACCTTCTATTACCGACACCGTTTCTCTTGAAATTTTAAAGAAACTACTTTATTAATTAATTTCAATCACATTGGTCTTTCGTCCGAAACCGTGTCTCATTCATTTATGTGCACGTTTGAGTTTATTCCATTAGTCTACACCGTCACATCCATTTAACAATATAAACCAAACGCGACACATTCTTGTATTCACCAAAAACGTCTCTCTCCAAGAATTCATTCATGAGAAAGGTCAAATCTGACTTTTTTGGCCAAGAGCAATTCTGGTCCTAAAGTTCACTGATTGAAGAAATTCACAATGTCATGGTGAGACCCGGCCAAGATTTGGCGATGATGATGAAGTCGTTTACTACATAAAACGAGAAAATATAGTTGGGAGAAAACCTTCAATCATAAAATTAAATCGAATTCATGCCAACGACATTGTCAATTGGGTCGAGGAAATTCTAAATCTTCTCGAAAAGAAATTGCTGACGACGAATGTTATTTGATGGACAGAAAAAATCCACATTTCTGGGATAAAGCAAAGTGCTTTCCGCAAAGTAATGGGGGCCTAAGAATTCGACCTTGTAAGTCTGGGGGAAACTGGACGATTTGTCTCAACAATAAACGAGATAATCCTGATTTTTCAGGATGGGACGGGCCGACAATCTATATTTTTCAAGGAGTTCTTAGAATTCTAGCAAAAACCATTGTTAATTTCGAAAAGAAATTTGAATAAATCTAAAGAATTGATTAATTGATTGTTATTTCTTTGCATCCATCGGCACCTAACTGTAAGCTCATATCTTCATTAATTTAAGAGTCTGAACCGCATCTATTGAGGTATAGTTATCATCCAGAGTTGAATAATACAGGAAGGTATTGGAAAAGAAGCAAATTTAATTAACTGGAAATTACGTAGTAAATACGATCAGCCACATATTATTGTCAACTGTGAACTTCACCTACCAGACTTGGACTAATCCTTCGACAAGACTACTGAGACATGGCAAACAGACGACAAAAAAATTATATTCTAAGAAACCGCAGCAGAGTTAAATAATACAGGAAGGGTTTGGAAAAGAAGCAAATTTAATTAAATGCAGATTACGTTGTAAATACGATCAGTCACATATTATTGTCAACTGTGAACTTCACTGACCACAGACTTACACTTGACACAGTTGATAATGACCTACGCAAACAAATTAATTAAATAACCGCAAACGTAAGACATGAAATTATGTTTTAAAATACGACTAGCCTTAATGCATGGTTATGTGCGTAGACTGACCGCAGACCTGCACTAGACATAGAAATTCAAGTCAACATTCAAATCTAAGGCTATGACCTCAAATTAAATAACCGCAGACTCAATGAAACGTAAGAAGGGATCATGACATGTGTAGAATTAAAGAGTATGAGATTTTTTAAATGAGCACAATTACTAATTAATTCTACTATCGAATTAAAAATTGACCACGAAATCAAATGATATTGAACTTGACTAAATTAAGCAACAAGAGAAATTTCGTCAATTAGTTTTATTAGTCAATTAGATCACCATGAGTTTCTATCAAAGTATTAAATTTTTAGAGAAACATACAGACCGACGGGGTAGTTTCGGAGATAAAACCCTCCGAGAGATATCAGATTTCATGACACCGTACAACCATATCACTCGTCAAAAACATACCGTCATGATAATATCTGAGGTAAGGGTTTTATTTAATATTTTTAAAAATTCAAATTAATACAAATTCATTTCTTTTCTTTCAGGAGGAATTCTATGATGTATATCTCAACTCTCATAGAGTCGCCGAATACAGAGGAGACACATATTGACTGCCAAAGAAGGAAATATTCTGTTGGCAGCTCATTCGAAATTATGAAGGTTGGGTAATAGATCGAGAGATTTCTGGATTTTGTCTTCCAAGAGTCCTCATGCGTAATAACTACCCTGTCCATATGACGGATTGTGTCTATCTGTCGAACTCACGAGTGCCCACCTACACCCGAACGAATGAAGATTGTGAAAACTTCCAAAGGGAATTTGACGAAAAACGCGAACAACATATCATCACAAGGGAAAAATTAGAACGTGAACGTTTTGTTTTAGATTTTGAACGCACAAAAAATTCTGACAAAAATAGTAAAAATAAAAATATTTATAATGATGAGAGAATTTGTATTTCTGGTGCAATTTAAACACATGTTGTATAAGCGGTATAAACATTTCAAACGAAATTGATGATGATGTAATTTTTCTTGAAGAAGACCAGCCATCACGTAGATCCCTTTGCATCTACCTCCAGTCTCCCGGCCCAGCCTGCACCAGGCCTGACCTCTACTGA
>JAQIXO010000663.1:0-16944 GCA_034700305.1 Protaphorura armata
AATTATAGACTTAACACGGACTTAACTCCCGCTTAAAAATTGTAGATTTTCTTTTAATGCCACCTGTTTGAGTGACTGTTCCTATTTATGAGACATCCCACTATAAGAACGTTCCCTGACGTTTTACTAGTTAACGTAAGGTCGGTCCTTTACACAACACTGGATATCAACGATCTCATCAAAATTGACCCCGATTTGTGGAATTCAACTAAATACTCGTACATTAAACCAAAGCTGATTTATGTTAAAGTTATAGTCACAATTAATCTGTCTAATAAAAGCTGTACTCTAAAATTTTGCCAATGATTTCTGACAAATGTCGGTTTCCTTATTCCACTTCACGAAGAAGACTACTTCGTGGGTTTGAACCATGTTAACTGGAACTACCCCATATTGAACACTCTGATTCCAAAACAAGTAATCCTACATTCTATCTACTGTTGTACTCTTTGTTCATTGCGTTTGCATAACGCGATGGCCGCCCGAACTACCATACCGAATGCACTCAGCATGTTGAAAACGTGGCACGGCTTTCATTCGGGCGGTCATCGCTGTATATAGGAGGAATGTTGAAAAATTTGCTCACTGATTTATTCATATAATTGTAATTTATACCACAAGAGGAATGGGCATTATTATTAAATTTATTGTCAGTTAAAATATATTTCCCAAGAATATTCCGAATAGTGATAATACTGGAGTTGAAGCACAGAAACAGATGAATCGCGTACAATGGAAATTCACGAGCATCTCCGGGCAATTGCAGAAACTGGAACGTTGAGAGACTTAAAACTACAAGTATGCCCACAAACGGTGACATCTCAATGTGACTTATGTAGTGGCCCAGCACTACTGCTAAACCTGAAATTAAAAAAGTAGAGACTATAATTTTTTGAAAATTAAGAATTTTAATTAAGATTACAAACCAGGGGGCCAGTGGTATGAGTGGTTGGGCGAGTGGATGAACTGGTGAGTTCGTTGATTTCAACGAAACAGCTGTCGGGTATTTGTCCAGATTGGACTGATAGGATTGAGAGGAAACTGAAATGAAAGACAAATTAAAAATTAATTATTCGGAATTATGCACTCGCTAGAATTTCTAGCAAATAATAATATTTTATGTTCAAACCTGTTCGTGCGTCCAAACGGGCAGCCAGATAGAGAATGAACAAAATATTAGCCCCGTTTTTCCACGGCAATATTTTTGACCTGCTTTACATGGGGAATCTGTGCTTCCGGGTTCATGTTATTCACAATAATTGACGTATAGGTCTACAAAACAAGATGTTGACGACAACTGTTGCCACTGACTAGGGCCTTATCTAAAGGACGGCCCGAAAGGCCCTTGAGCCTGGATGTTCGTCGACAATGATATTCGCCGAGTTAATTTAACTCCTCTTGTAATCTAGTGATACACATAGCTTCTCATCCTCTTTAGGAAGTTTGTCGAATGTAATCTGTTATCAATACAAATCTAGGGTATACAAAATTATGGCTGAGCAGCTTCTTCGGTTGGCGTCTTGGAAATTGTCATCCCTTAATCAATAAGCAGTTCAGATGTTAATTTCTCTTCTTCTTAGTTCGGGAAATTAACCGTTCTTCTCTAGAGTTGACAGTTCAGCCTCGACCAATGTTAAATACATAATGTGTTTGTTATACTCTCCGTTTTAATTTCTGCCTAATTTTTCTACAACTTGCTATTATGTAGTTAGCGTGCAAGACTGTAATTTTAGCACAAGGAGTCATCTAACCTTTTGCAACAGTCCTGGAAATTACTGTCATATGGTCTCGTATTACTATTTTGTTTTGACTACAGTTTTTCTTTAATTTGATTTTAAGGTAAAATTGATAAAAGTGATCACAATTCAATGGAATACAAAATCCTCGCAATACGTCATATCCTATCACTGTCACAATAACTTGCTTTGATAGGACGCGTGTAGTTGTCCCCAAGTTAAGGCATATCGTTTCAATTCGGCCATTTGGGCCAAACAGAATAAAATGCCAAAATAAAATCTCAATGGCTGATTGGGTGGGGGCCTTTAAAATCTTTACCCCCTACCCATGAATTTTTTAAAAAAGCCACGGGACAGCCCCTGCACTGTTCTGTTGACTTCCTTGTCCAGTAAGTATTACAAGGAACCAGTTGTTTTTATATTGTATTCTTTGAACTCGATAAAAAGTTGAGTGACCTCCTGAACATATTTTGCACGCGTGATTTGTAGCTTGAACTAATTACTTGTTGTCAAAAACATCATTACCTCAATATATAATATTTCAATTTGAACTAATTTTTAAAGGTGTATATGGTAGAATCGGCAGAGATGATGTTTGCAACAAAACATGTAATTTGTTTATACTGGGTTATCGAAAAAGTACGAATGCTAAAAAAGCAGCAATATCTCTCTCCCGATGTTTAAAATACTGTGTAGAATTTCTGGATTCATTTTTCATTTTTCTGTGTTGCCATTAAATTAATGTGTTGCCATTATGAGACAATCGATAAGCATACTTGTGTGTACGACTGCATTGGATATCACGCTAATAATAAAATAGTATTGGAATTAGCGAAATCAGTTGTATCTTGTAGCTAGGTTGAAGAATTGTGTAGCCATCATTCTATACTAAATGTTCTGAAAGTTTTCATATGAAAAGAGTCTGATCCCTGGAGTATACACATGGCATCCTTGCTGGTATGGCATGCGGTAGCCTTTCTAGATTTAACTCCACACCCAAGATGTTTAAAATATCTTGCTCTGGATTTCTGGATTTCCTGCTACTACGAAACGTAATACTTTCCTTATAAGCCAAAGTGAAATTAAGAGAAGAGGCATTACATTACATACTGGTTCGTCCTCACAAAAGGTTATTTTTTTAGGGACATGTACATGAATTTGTATGACGGATTGAGGAGACGAGGGCCATACATACTTTTACTAATAAAACGTAATAGTAAGAACTCGACCAGAACGGGACTAGGTCATAAATATTGGGATGAGCAACAAAAACAAATGACACTCTTCCGTCATCTAATTTTGGGACTGATCTGATGATCTTTGGTCTAGTGTGACTTTACGGTCCACTAAAACTAAATGTGAATGACCAATGAATCATGCATCTTTAAATCGGAATTTAATTCAAGGCGGTAGGGTACGGAGGATTCCATTGATATCATTTGTGTGTCAAGTACTTCGCTAGGCACTCAAATTGCTCGACTAGAATTAAAATATCAAGATTTGTCTCATCACAATGAATGGTAGGTTTATAAATAGACTTAAAATTAGTACAGTGGAAGGCATTCGTGCTGTTGATGGGATGAGGAGACGTGAGTCATACATACTTTTACATGTTAACATGTAAAAGTAAAAGTAAGAACTCGAACGTGAGACCCAAGCAGGACTAGGTCATAAATATTATTGGGAATACCTAATGTAATCCTTAGGACCAAAGAAAATACATACTGTACCATCTAATTGAGGGACTGACCTTTTCTGGCTTTTCTCTTGTGTGACTTTACGGTCCACTAACACTAAAACTAAGGATAAGTGTGAACAATGTGTATGTACTGAACGTACGTAATATGAGATAAGGACTATGTTGTTATATAATTCCTTGATTTTGGGACTATTGGGTTCCAGAGTTAGATTTTTCATTCTGACTGGAAGACATAAAAAAATTAAATAAGATAATAAGAATAGAACGTTTTTCTTCTCCCTTTGTTTTAGAGCTTGTCTTGGACCAATTGTAATCCATTCGTTCATTTCGTGTGGCAGTGTCAAGGTGTGGACATTGTGACTGACTTTGTGACAGTTCTTCATTGTTGATTTCAACACCATACAAATTATTTCCAATCCAAAACAAAATATGGATAATAAATCTGAACAAGGTTGGTAATCCAATTTTAATTCACTTGTGTTTTTAAGTACGAGTAATTTTTGGATCCATCTGATGATGGGTTATACGAAAAATAATTCAATTCGACTAGGCGCCCCAATTTTTTAAAGAATGAATTTTAAAGTAACATTTCCCTCATTCAAAATTAGAAGGGCTTTCCAATGACCCGTACATCCAGAAATTTGAATGCATTCGAGCGATAAGAATGGGTTCGCATTTTCTGGGACAAAGGTAGATTTACTAGGGGTAATAATTTATCAATTCAATTGCAATGTTAATAACATTTCGACTTTCGGTCGAGGTCATTAAATAATTTTTAATCATCTGAAGATAGTATCGTTGAGATAAAATCATTATTGTACGGGTGTAAGTCTGAATTGTATAAATATTATATCATATATAAAAAACTACTCTGAATTGCCTGAATGTATACTCCGTATTAACGAAATGGAAACGCATTCTGTTGAATTAACTAGGGTGCCGGATGAGCAACGTGGATAATTTATTGAGCAAGCATGCGGATGAGTGCAGGAAGAGAGCATTTGCTGATACAAAAGCTGCATTCAATATGTTACGGCTGGTCTATGGTGAGTATGTTTCTCTTCATTTACTTTGTACATAGTTACCCTCTCAATGCGGTTTAGTAGTACAAAGATAGCGTGGGCCGGTAATTTCTGTGATGTCGTGGTCTAGGTCAAGCACATAATCAAATAATCATATACGGACAGAGTCATACACGGCGACATTGATATCAAATGTACATAATTTCAGAATTGGAAAATTTCAGAAGGCAATCCTGGAGGATCTAAAGAATTAATTTTTTATACAATGACTTAGAAATACACTGGAGAGATTAAAATAAAATAATAGGGAAAAATGGTAGTGACTCATATTTTACGCGGTAGTACGATTCGTGTCAACTTGCAAACCAAGTGGTCTTTCAAACTGGGTGGTCGTCTTGTTTCGATAACAGGGTTCACCACATTAATTTGCCTCACATATAAATTTTTACAATTAAACTCCAATCTTTTCTCTGAATATTTTGTTCGATAAAAAATATATTGACTTCTTAATTCCAGAAAATCCAGTTGATCTTGATAACTTGGAGGCAGTAACATCCCTCAGCCGTTGTGCCGAACTCTGTAAGGAAGCTGCAGTATTACGCCGTGATTATGGAAAAAATGCTGCAGAATATGAAGAATGTCCACACTTTGAATTCAATGGACCTCTTGAATTCAATGATGCCTCAATGGATACAATCATCGGAAAGGATCACGCCAAGGAAGTACTTTATCAAAATTTAATTGTTCCAAGGAAATTCATAGATATAGAAATGGGGAATGCAATCCTGCTGTATGGACCACGTAACAATGGGAAAACACATCTCGTTTGTGCAGCCGTGAAGAAATCAAAATACCCATACGTTTGGGTTAACTGCGATACCGTAAACTTCAAATGGCGAGGACAAGCATGTCGTCTAATGTCACTGCTCTTTGAGCAAGCCAAACAGTATGAACGTTGTGTCGTTGTGTTGGACGGAATCGACACTATGACGTCCGACAGGGATGGCGAGAGTGACGGATCTAACAAGGAGTCCATGGCATTGACAGGCACACTCTGTAGTCTTTTGAAGGGAGGAAGACTTTCTAACAATATCATTGTCGTGGCTATCACACATCATCCAGACTCAATGGATAATGAACTTTGTCGTAAATTTAATCAAAAAATATATGTGCCGTTTCCAAAAGTAGCGGAACGTGAGCAACTTTTTAAACTACATATATCCAAATTTACACACAACATAAGGGACAAAGTCTTCCTCAAATTGGCAACCAAGACTCCAAGGTAATTTAGCCTAACAGGATTTATCAAAATTTGATGTTAAGAATATTCTTTGGTGTGAGGGTTAAATTTTGCCAATGAAAGTTGGATTAATTCTATACATATTACAACTGTTTTCATTGCATGTGTCATTTTGTTTCATAGATTCACTGGACATGACATACAACAAACAGTCAGAGACGCACGGGATATTCATCTAGGAGAGATCTTTAGGAATAAGGGGAAGGAGGAGGATTTTATCCTCCAAGCGGTTCGTTTAGATAAAATCTAAGAATTGATTCTTAGAAAGTATAAAATCTAAAATGTAAAACTTTCTGAACAACAGAGTCACCTGACGGATGCGATTGGGAAGATCATTCCAACAAACAGCAGAAGAACCCTGGATGGCTTCTCAATGGAATATGGTCAACGATATCCATTTGAGGACGAAATCGAGCGGACTAACGCTGGTTCATGTCGTATTATGTGAATCAGTGTTCACGCCAGCAGCTTATTCACATCAAAATACTCAAACTCCATCAATCTTAACTACACTTTGACAGGAACGGTTAATCTTAAAAATATTCAATACCTACTTCCCTTATCATTATTAATCATATCATGAGTATTTTGTCATCTCCATCTTATTTCACCTTCATTAATGTGAATTGTAATTTGGCAAAATTTGTAATCTTGCCAATTAATTTAGCTGTAAATTTAGTCAAAAAGTTTCATGTTGTGGAGGCTTTCTCTCCTGAAAATTAGTTTGCCTTTAAAACACGTTCAGCGTAATGGCTGTATTTATTATATGTAATTATTGTTAAATTAAATAATTGTTAAGATAAAAATAGAAGAAAAAAAAATAAAAAATGATTTGAAGTCATTGCAATATGCAGAAAAGTGGCTTAACATTTTCAAGTAAGTGAAAGTCTCGGCGACAGTCCAAGTTTCACTATGCTGGACTTATTAGATTTTCAGTTGGATCGTCCACTAAAATATATTTCAAATATTATGAGGATGTTGTAACCAAGCAAACATTTTAAAATATGAAATACTTGTGTGCTTTTCTAGGCACAGATTATGTTATTTTTCAATTTCGTTAATGTGTTCACTGTTCACCACGGATTTATTTGACACTTTACATAACACTTACGCTACCGGTTATCTTCCGCATACCCGAAATATTGTAATTTGTACTGTCTGTATTATCCAGAAGACTAGTTTAAGATTTCCGATAGAGTGAAAGTCTCGGTGAATGTCTAACTTTCACTACACCGGACTAATTAGATTTTCCAGATTGAGTTGTTTAGACAGGACAAATCAAATAATTCTTTAAATTATATGAGCATATTGTAACCAGTTAGTTAAATCATTATCCCGCTAAGACTAACGGCTATTGTATTGCTCAATTCTATAGCGTATTCTGCAGATTTTTGCTTGATTTATTTTTGACCCACAAAATATTTAGTTGACACCTTGCGTTGTCCTTCTAACTTCTACGTAAACAATAGTCTTATAAGGTTACATGGCTGAGATGAGCGGGTATTGCACACTGTGAGTTATACAGCCACGACAACTTTTATCATGGCATTTCTTTCCCATTCCGAGAGTTGGGCGAATTGTACAGGTACAGGTCAATTATATAATTTCATTACTACCTTTATGTTTTATTTGTAATGCACTATATTTACTGTACATGTGCATATTATTTTACATTTGTGAAACGTTTTGGCTTGAAAATTTTGAAATACATAGTACGCAGTACGTACTATATGAATTACTAGCAAATCTAAGAAAACTGTCCCGAGATTAGTTCTGGAAATAATTCTACAGTCAGGAACCAATTTTACATGTCCAAACACAAAAAGAGGTCATTTTGGTGCAATTCTTTCGCAGAGCTAATTATTTTCAGACCTGGCGTGTCCAAGTTAACTCATATTACGTGCATTAGGGTTGCGACTTGAGTTAAGACATACACAGTTGGTTAAGAAAAGGAAACGGGCTCTCATTTATTTAACTTCACCCAAATCTCAACACATTAATTAACACAAGATCAATCATGCTCATAATTCTTTATAGAGAATGTGTTAACTTTTGCGGTGGACTCACAGGCACCATTGACATTACAAAGTGTTATTGTTTAAGTGTCATATTTGGGTGCATGAGAGTTGAGTAGTTAAAGATAAAATTTTTATAGTGCAGTGGTAAGCATAAACCCACATACATGAGTGTGGATGACAGTTTATGGGATGAGTAGACAAAATCCTGAGGACTAGTAATAAATATTAGGAATGTAATCCTTTTCAGAAAAACAAAAGACACTACATTGTGCCATCCAGATAATTCTGAGGGTCACCTTTGCAGTGGTGGACCTTTGGGCCGCGGTGTAGGTCGGGGG
This sequence comes from Protaphorura armata, assembly GCA_034700305.1. Lineage (NCBI taxonomy): Eukaryota > Metazoa > Arthropoda > Collembola > Poduromorpha > Onychiuridae > Protaphorura > Protaphorura armata. The sequence continues at coordinate 8,114 of JAQIXO010000663.1, forward strand.
ACACAGAATGAGTTGGGTATATGGATACAGTAATGCCGTCGGCCGTATTCCTAAGAATAAAAGCCTTTAGCAATATACACGGTTAATGACACAAAAAAATGAATAAAAAGGACAGCTTCGATTTCCATTAAAAAATTCCGTGCCGTTAAACCTCCGTCTTACATGCATTTTTTTGCATGAATTGGATACACACTTGACTCACCCGTCACACTTTCCCAAATAAAAATGACAAATGTACGAGTAGTAGCATGTGAAAACTTTGCTTAGAAGTATCTGCACAAATCAATCTCCTAGAGGGTTACGATTCTAATAGTTTATGATGGATATCGCGACCTCTCACACGTTGACAGAAAATCTGGTGAAGGTTTTTGTATACTCCGCCTAAAAACTTTTCAACTTATCTAAAGAACCCAACGGTAGAAGTTGAACGAAAATTCTCAGGAGCTATTCATTTAAAAACGGCAATACTAGTATAAACCAAATAGTGAAAGTGTTGTGGAATATTTTCAATTTTTTCAACATTCACGAATGGTAGCATCGAGAGTATTTTAATTACGAGACCGAATAGGAAAATTCTTCAAATCAACGGTCGCAATTACACTCGCAACTCCACTCAACCAATCCTTTTTTAAATTGGAATTAATTCATGGCATTAGGGAATGGACGATTCCAACAGATATAATTTTAATGTCGATTAATACACTAGTACAATTTTATCGGCTGAATATGTGGAAGTCTCACATAATATAAGTAAATAGTGTAATTGTAAAGATAGTTGGGTTTCCATACTTTCAAATGGGATTACATTAACTAGTGTTCTAACTAATTAATTTGTAGTACGAAAGTACGATTTGGTTAATGCTGGGCCGGGCGAGTGATTTGTATGACGAATAGTTCTACACATTCATCTTAAAAGTCACTTAAAATGTACAGGGTGGGCCAGAACCAACTTATTTTTTGAATGAATTTCCTCATTTCCAATTTTATCTAAAACGTGGGATAGCTACTTATTTTACTCAAAATTTAAATGCGCATCTTATGAACCATGTTCCATTGCGCTGCGAACTTAACAGTGCGCGCTGTAGATCAAAATGATATTGCACAGGAAGTAGCGAGAACCCCCTTTGTGCTCAAATCACCTGAAATTTGGCATGGTCGTAGATCTTAACACCCTGAACAATGTTTCAACGAACCATTAAGCTCTATGGCCCAAGCGCGCTGGGTACAGCGCTTTGTTGTCTTGTATCATTGTGTTTCTAACGCGCTGTAACGTAGGTGCTACAGCTTAGTGCTCCATTTAAACATTGCTCAGAATCGCTAGATCTACCACCACGCCTATTTTCAGCCGATTCGAACAGAAATGATTTTTTACAATAGCGCCCGGCGCGCGCTTTAACTCGCCGCTCTTGGACGCTAGAGCTTAGTGGTCAATTGAAACATTGTTCATGTCGATAAGATCTACCACACTCAAATTTCAGGAATACTTCCAGTGTAGTGGCCTTTTTACGGACACCGCGCGCAGCGCAGTAATGGAATAACATGGTGCATAAGACGCGCATGTCAAACTTTGAATCAAATATCTATCTCACTTTTCAGATAAGGTTGAAATTGAGGACATTAAACCGAAAACTAGTTTGGTTCTGGCCCACCCTGTATATTTTGTGTGCGTTTAATGTATTTATGTGTTCATGTTTTTATGAGTTGAAGTCTCCTTCTGCAATACTGAGAATTACAAAGAGAAGATTCATAATCTTCCTCTCACTCCATTCACTTTAAATGAAAATCGAATCCTTAACTCTCTGGAGTTAGATTTTTTATTTGTGATTCCGGAGCATGCAAAAAACTTAATTGAGATGAACAGAACGTTTTTCTTCTCCCTTTCTGTTATAGCTTGTTTTGGACAAATTGTACTCCCTCCGTTCATTCCTGGTGACAGTGTCAAGACGTGTGCATATTGTGACTGACAGTCCTTCCGTCAAACTTTGTATGTATTGTGTGGTGTGACATTGCTGATTTCAACATCTCAAAAATTATTTCTACTCCAGCCAACTGCAAAAATCAAAAACTAAAGGATGGCTAATAAATCCAAATCCGGGCAAGGTTTGTATTATAATTTTAATTCACTTTTATTTATAAGTAAGTGTAACGAACACTAGACATTCTTCGATTATCTTGGATTTTGTTGGAGTAATTTTTGAGTCCATGTAAATATGAGTTATCCGGCAAAAGAACCCAATTTTTTAAAGAATTATCATCCTCATTCAAAATCTCAAGTGCTTTCCATTGAACTACCCGAGAAATTTCAACGTGTTCCACAGCTATAGTCACTCAAAGTCGGTCGGCATTTTCTGGGGCACCCTGTAGTGGGAGTAGATTGACTATGCGCAATTATTTGTTAATGCTGGTACAATGTTAATAACGTAGGCAGAGTAACAATTGATATGCTTTCGTTATTCGCTCAATGTATGATTGAATTTTTAATAATCTTACAATTAATAAGGCACCTTTTAGAAAGAGAAAGTTAGTGCGAAAGTCGGCATGTGCGTCAGTCTAAGTTATTATAAATATAGACTCTGTATATCCGTATTTTATTCGAATTGATTTGAAATCCGTTCTAATGCAATACCTAGGCCCTCTGACTCAAATGAATCAGAAAATGATCCACTTGGACAAGAAGCCTGTCGTTGAGAATTTACGGACCAATTATTCTGATGAGCAGGGAAGGAGAGCATTTGCCAAGACAAAAACTGCATACAATATTTTACAGAAGATCTTTGGTGAGTGTCTTTGTCTTCATTTTACTTTGTACATAATCACTTACCCTATGAATTCGATGTATTATTACAAAGTTTGAACTGATAATTTCTTAAATGACGTGGTCTAACGTCTAACCCGCACACTCACATCTACACAGAAGAGACTCACAAACAGCGACAATCGCGTTGTCATCAAATGCTACATAAATTGCACTATCGCAAAATTTTAGAAAGCAGTGGTATATGATGATGGCAAGTATTAATTTATTATACAGTTTGTTAGAAATACACGCTCTTGGTTTAAGCATTGTAATTATTTCTGGCAACGCACGTCCCTGATCTCACTGCATGATTTTTTTTGATTCAAGAATTTGTTTACAATATCTCTTATCTCAACTTCGTCCTCTTACACTCTCAAATAATTGATACACATATGCATGGCCATTTTTTACATTGTGACATGAAAACGTTACTTTGTCTCTATTTCTATTCTCTCCAGAGATTAGAATAAAATAATAGGGGAAAATGGTTGACTCATATTTTCCAGGACGTTATGATTCTTGTATTGATTGTATGGTGTTGATATGACAAGCAAAGAGATCATCTCAACTACAGTACAGGTGGTCGTTTTGTTTCGGTCACAGGGTTCAGAACATTTGCCACACCCATGACTACAAGCTATACATAAATAATTATAGTAGTTTTACCACATTTTATCGAGCATTTCATATGGAAGATTTAGAAATAGGTTATAAGTGAACATGAAATTAGCATTGCAGAGACAAAAATAAAAGCATTCAATCCCAATCTGATAGGGATGATAACGTTTGACCTTGGATTCTCTTACTTGAGAATTTGAATCGTTTGTTTTAGTGAACATTTCACTCACAGGGGATAGTCATTACATGTTTTACCGGAACGCAGATATGACATGAAAAACTGAGACCAGAAAAAAATGTCATATCTGGGTGCTGGTATAGATGTAATGACTATCCCTCACTATATGTAATTTCGAGAATATATTACACGTTTGAAAATTAATACTAAACTTGATAGAATTTATAATTACTCTTTTTGTATGCTTTACGTCCGCAAACTGCTTTAAGGACGGGCCCTATGAATTTTTACAACTCAAGTTTTCTTATTTGAACATTATTTTTGGTAAAAAATATAATGATTCCAGAAAATCCAGCCCGCCTTGATAACTTGGACGCTGTAATATCTCTGAGCCGTTGTTCAATACTCTGCAACGGAGCTGCAGCATTACTCCGCGATTTTGGAAAAAATGCTGTAGAATACAGTCCACATTTTGAATTCAATGGACCTCTTGAATTCAAGGATGAATCAATGGATAACATCATCGGAAAGCATTATGCCAAAAAAATACTTGATCAACATTTAATTTGCCCAACTTGGCAATTGGCAGAAATTGGGAGTGGACCTTGGGAGAAAATGGGGCATGCCATCCTTTTGTTTGGACCACGAGACAATGGGAAAACACAACTCGTTTGTGCAGCTGTGAAGCAATCAAAATATCCATACCTTTGGATTAACAACGAGACCGTAAAATATAAATGGCGAGGCGAAGCATGTGATTTAATGTCACTACTCTTTGATCACGCCAAACAGTATGAGCGTTTTGTCATTGTATTGGATGGAATCAACACTATGACGTCCGACAGTCGAGGTGATGGTGATGAATCTAGGGAATCAATGACACTATGTCGCACACTCTGTGGTCTTTTGAACAAAGAAAGAATTTCTAAGAATACCATCGTCGTGGCCATTACAAATCATCCAGATTCCGTGGACAATGCACTACGTAGCAGATTTGATCAAGAAATATATGTACCCTTGCCAAATGTGGATGAGCGTGAAGAACTGTTTAAACTATTCATATCTGAATCCAAACACATTATTACAGACGAAGTGATCAGCCAATTGGCAGACGAGACTCTAGGGTAAGACGACCTGACAGGATTTCTCAGAATTTATATTCAGATATTTATATTCAATTTATTTCAGATATTACCATTGAATATTAGTTGGAGGACTACTTTACAGTTAACAATTTTTTTTATTTTATGTGCCTTCTGTTTCATAGATTCTCTGGACATGACATAGATCAAGCAGTCCAAATGGCCCTGAACCTACTGCAACGAGATATCATTGAGAGTTCGAAATATGAGCCGGATATTCTCCAAGAGGTTCGCTCAGATAAATTCTAACAATTCTTTCAAGGAAAAGTCTCAGAACCAACTTTTTTAAAAACAATATATATTGTAAAATTTTCTGAATAACAGCGTCATCTGATGAATGCGGTCCGGATGACCAGTCCAACAAACAACTACATGATGCTGCGAAAGTTTCGATTTTACTCCATGAAATATGATCAACCAACTAGACCTAAGCGCAGAATCAAGCCAACCAACACATGTTCGTGTCTTATCATGTGAAGCATTGCTCTCGCCAGCAATACCAGCGAATAAAAATATTTAAATTCCATCAATTTTGATTATCATATAACTGGAAGGACTGATCCTAAAAATATTCATCATTTCTGTTATTCTTATTCATTCCATCGTAATTATTTTGCCATGTCCAACTTATTTCATCTTCGTTAATGTGAATTGCACTTATTTAGACCTTTATAATCCTGGGAATTCAGGTGTAAATTCTAAATCAATCACTTCATGTTGTGGAGGTTCACTCCCCTGTAAATTATGTTGGTGTGTTTATCACATTTAATTATAGTTAAATTGGAAAATTACTAACTAAGATGAAAATACTAGAAAAAGATAAAGAAATAATGTGTAGTCATTTCAATATGCAGAAGAATAATATTAGATTTTGAAGAAAGTGAAAGTCTATGTGAAAGTTCAACTTTCACTATACTGGACTTATTAGATTTTCTATATTGTTGGGTCGTTTAAATCGAACCACTCAAATATGTTTCAAATTCTATCAATAGATTGTAACCAATTAATTTATGTTAAAATAGACATGCTAACACAATGTGTTGTTGTGCAACGTTTCATTCTCATTGTTAGTTTCAGCGAATGTCATACTTATGCGACTTATGCCTAGAGTTTCTCTTCATTTATTCTCAGTCCAGCAAGTATTTAGTTTACGCTTTACGATACCTGTTCTATTTCAACAAAAACAGAGTATAATTATACGGTTACGTGGCTCAGAGGGGCAAATAAAGTTTTTCTTTTCAGTGTATTATGCAGTCACGTCAAGACAACTTTTTCCGGGTCGGGTTGAACTAAGTTATTAAAAGCTTTAATTATATTATTCAATTACTACTTTTACGCTTTAGTTGTAATGCTACGCTTTGTCAAAATTAAAATCAATTATGTGCCAATTTATATGACTTTTGTGAAACATTATTTTTATTCGAAAATTTTGAAATATATGACAATGTAGAGTTCTAGTTCTAGAAATGACTAGATTTGATTTTGGAAAAACGACTACACCCATGAATCCCATTTTACATGTCCCAACACAAAGAGGTGAGTTGGGTTCAATACCCCCCGTTGATCAAAATAAAGTGTTAATGAAGACCAAATCAATTCCTAGACAAAGCTCGTACGTATAACTCTGGATGTATCCAAATATTAGGAAATAAAAATAGAGGTTCTCTCATGCACTTCGCATCACTGGTTCGAATAGAGAACCGAAACAATGGCAAGTTCATATAATGCAGTTGTGTTGGGCTCTTGAATGACGTCAGGACAAACAGCAATCAAACGAATAAAAATGGACGAAAAATTAGGCTATTCTTGTAGGTTTATGCATTATTGTCGGGAGATTTGGTGAGTCATAAACTTTCAATATTGCAATTAAACTGTTGACGCACATACACATTGTTTCTTCCCAAAAAATTTTTTGGGATCGTTCTATGACCCTTCACCGTGTATGACCAAAGTTATAGTCCAACATAAAACCAACACCAATAGCGTCCATTAGGAATGTGAGTTATGAGATGATACACAGAGGGTTATATAATTTCTATTCCAATGTTTAAGTTTCCTTTCTGTTTTTTGTGTTGCCATAATTAGACAATCGAAAAACATACTTGTATGTACGAATGCATTGGAAAGCACACTAACAAGGAAATCAAATCAAATCAAATCAAATTTATCTGTGAAGTGTTTGTTTGTTGTAAAAGTGTCAGACTTGGGTACATGAGAATTTGAACGCTAAATTAAGGCTCTAAAGAATCAAGGGATGAGGGTTTATGGGAGCGGAGACGATCGAGAGCCTGGACCCAAACGGTACTACACTAGTCATAAATATTGGGAATGTAATCCTTCCTCTGCTCTGGTGTGACTTTGTGGCAGGGTCCACTTACCCTAAGACTAAATATGAACCACATGTTGTGTTACTGAATGTACGTCATTCGAGATATTGACTATGTATGGGCGTTGTTATACAGGGTCTTCCAGAAAATGCGGGCCGACTTTGAGCACAGCGTTGGAACGCGTTGACCAATTCTCTCGAGGCATGGCTGATTGGAAAGCCAATCACATTTCCAATAAGGCACATGTTACTTAGAAACCTAAAATTCTGAACACGGGGTCACAAGGTCACGTTTAGTTCATTTTCCCGGTTAACCCAAATGCAGATGAACTAAAAGGAGGTCACCAGCATGGTCACCATTATGACCCAAGTCAAATGTGGTGCCTATCGAAGAAGGAGGTCAAGGAGAAACACCGTGGCAAGTTCCAAATTTTTGTGAGCATTTGTGTGGCATCACCAGGTCAATAAGGTGTACCCGGATTGGTGATGCTCCTGAGATTCTGAACTTTGTTAACCTCGCGGCACAACGGGGTTGGTCACAAAAATCCGAAACTTGGTACACGTTGTCTCCATGACCTCCCCGATCAATTGACATCTCATTTGACTCAGGTCACCGTGTGACCTTTTAACCATTTTTGAGTCCTCCCGGTTATGGGTTAACCAACAAAATGAATTCCAGGTGACCACGTGACCCCTAATTCCAAATTTCTAATTTTACAGTGACATGTGCCTAATTGGAAATGCGATTGGCTTTCCAATGAGCTGTCCCTCGAGAGATTTGGTCAACGCGTTCCAGCGCTGTGCTCAATCAAAGTCTGTCCGCATTTTCTGGAACACCCTGTATAATTCGTTGAAATTGTGACTCTTGGGTTCCCGGTCTAAATAAACATTTAACTTTCCAGGAACACACGAAAAAATTAAATGAGATGAGCAGCACGTTTTTCTTCACCCCTTGTTTTAGAGCTTGGTTTGGACCATTTTATTCCCTCCGTTCAATTAGGGTGACAGTGTAGAGTGTCGTGTCAAGACGTGTGGACATTGTGAGAGTACTTCCGTCAAATTTTATCTTGTGGTGTGACATTGTTTGTTCCAGCTTCACAAAGACTACTTCTACTCCAGGCAGTTACAAAAAACAAACAGTTAAACTTATTTGGCGAAATTCGAACATAAGGTATATGTATTTCATTTTTAAATTCTCATGATATGCAGGGCACTCGAATAATCGAAAGTATGAAGTTTTTCCCAACATTTTCTGATTTTTTTTTGAAAAATCTTGTTTAATTTTGTCTGCGTGTTGGCTGGAGCAATTTTTGAGTCCACGGATTATGGGTTTATCAAGCATCTCGTGATGTAATTTAGTACTATTGTTTGCTTCTCCTAAATTGGCTAATAAAAAAACGAATTGAATTGAATTGAAAATAACGTGATGTAGAGTAACGGTTTATGTGTACGCTTTCGTCTGTCAGTCAATGCATTCAAAGAATTTTTAAACACCTCAAAAGACCATAATAATATTGTGAAGAGAAAATCAGTACAGTACCCAGATAAATATAAATATGTAATTATAATGATGGGCTCTCTATAACAAAAATTTATTGGATTTCATCCGTCCGTTCTATTCCATTAATTAACTATATAGGCTACCAGACTCATGGACAGTTTGGATGAAGAATCAGTCGTTGACGATTTACTGGCGCAGCGCCAACTGGTGCTGGGTTTTGGCAGAGGCGAGAGTAGAAATTTAACATGGGAGGGCATACCCCAAACTTT
>JAQIXO010000664.1:0-16942 GCA_034700305.1 Protaphorura armata
TAGATAATTAAATGACTGACTGAGTTTGGATAACGCCTGGGTGTACCGGTGTACGTACGACAACTGTCATACCACCCGCCTAGCCTTGCCGAAGTTTACTCAAGGTTTAAGTCAAATAAAGTCAAAAATAGTTTTTCCCTACTTAATCATGAATGAGAAGAGAACATGGAGAAACTAGAACTTACACGAACTCATTCACTAATTCACTGTGTGTGTATGTATAATGCAAAAAACTAATGCTCTATATTCCTTCCTTCCTTCCTGGCCATTTCGACCATGACCTTGAGGTTTTCTATTCGATTTTCTACTCCACCCCCTTCAGTCTAATTTATCTAACAGAATATGCATATTATGATATTCAATAATTTTTGTTCTTACCGAATGTCGGAAGCAAAAACTAGAAAAGGTCGGAGAACTCGAACCTCTACAACTATGGCTGGGACTGGGACCGCAGCCCAGCGCCATCTTCAAAAAACAAAACTACTAATTTCACCCGCCAAAATTTGAAAAGTTAAAAATTCTCAAATATTTTTTCGATTATATTTTCAGCACTCTCCAGGAGTTTTTACATAAAATGTTCACTTCACTAAATTTTTGTTTCATAACGAATAACGACGTTCTGACATTCAACAGGTACTTTTTTTAAAATTTTACAGGTACATGTGTATGTATGTATATATTTGAATTTAAATTTTTGAGTGCGTGTTGTGTGTAACTTTAGAGCCCTGGAGAGACGTTGCCCACGTGACTCAACACATCAGCACAGCACCCATCCACTCCTTCCGTCAAACTAAACTCGATTTCTCCAGGAACTGGAGTATTCGTTCGTACAAAAAGTCGTCTAGTGTACTCGTACCCGTACCCGTGCGATCCGGAGTACCCGAAATCCTATACCTAACCAAACCGGCCTTGCGTTGTCCCGCCGCCCGCTGCCTGCCGCCTACTGCACTGTATCTATGTATATATGCACGCATTTACCCGAATTCGGTTTGCCCGGAAAATACCCGGGCATTGAACAGACGTCGTCAGACCTCTAAGTTTTTTACCTGTCCTGTTTTTTTCCTAAGAATTGCAAAATGTTTTCCTATGGATTCGCATTCGCGTGTCATTTGTGGCCATGGCCATGACATTGGCCCTGTCGTTCCTTCTCCCGCATGTACTTATGCGGATTCGCATTTGTCAAGCGAAAAGCGAGTCCCGTAATCTGGGCACACATTTACATTTGTATGTAATTTCCTGTACGGTAGCATTACCCGGGTATCATTATGGTTTTTGATTACACGTGTATTTTTTTGTTGACTTGACTTTGACTATGGAATTGATTCGATTGAAACAGATTATTTTATTGTGAAACGGAAAAAAACACAAGGCTGTCAATTTTATGGCGAATGGCGATCGATTTCGATTCCCACGTGGAACTTACGATACGAATGCGATGCGATACTTATGGTCTGGAGGCCACAAACACACGCCTACACCTATTATGTTAATGCTAGGATTTTAGAAGGACAATTTTATGAAATTAATTGATATGAATGAGATGACTATTTACTGTAGAGGTAAATTGTTAAGGCTCTAATATCCTGTCTCGTTCTCTGAAGTAATGTTGAAGCATGTTTAGCCTAGCCTATGACTATAGAAAAATTATTGATTAGGTACCCGATTTAACATGCAAAGACGCCAAAATGCCCTGGGTCATTCGAACGAACGAGACATGGAATGGAGTTGGAAATTGCGATTGTTCCAGATTTAAAAGTTGGAAAGGATGAAAATTCTGGATAATTGAGGTTGAAATGATATGTGGAATCCTTAGAAGGACGTCTCAGTCTCAAACTCTTGTACTTGTACCAAGTTTGCTGGAAGCTATTCCTTTACTCACCTCCAATTATTGAATTTTGGAAAACACGGGAGTCAATACTCAACAACTCATCTCAAGTCAAGTCAGGCCAGAGTACACAGGGTCCCAAAAAACTATTGCATGTTTAGACAATATCCACTTTTGTGGTGGAAATGAAGCGGGACCCTGTACATGGATGAAAACTCATACCACATCACATGTTAAGTTGAAAACTTTTGAACAACTTTATTTTTTTGGTTGAATAACTACAAGTACGTTTGAAATTGAAATTACAGGGAGTCATGGGACAAGAACAAGTACAAGTCTCGTCCATGTACAACTATGTGCCGTGCATGAGAACAGAATTTGAATTTGAATTCATGTTGAAATTCTCAAGCAATGCATTGCAATGCAATGTAAGGAAGACAGTCGACGCCTCAAATGATGAGCAGAATTCTTTCATATTTATTTACTGGTTTGTTTGGCGTCCAAGTCCAAGTCCTCAGTGTATGTGTGCGTGGATGGAATTCAACAATTGAACTGCTGAGGAACACCCTCGCCTCCTTCACAATAAACAATAGACACGGCAGGGATTCCACCAAATCACGATCCGTCAAATCAACGCAACCGTCATTTACAAAATTTCTGTCTGTCCGCGTTCCGGCCAGGCTAGGCCAAGTCACTTTGGAATTTTGACTTGTTTGAGTTCATTATCCAGTAATGAGGAAAGGTTTCAATTCACCTCACCTGCAATCAGCTATGTGGGTGGGTGGCTCTATTATTTATGTCCGCCGTCTGTCCCGTGTTCCAGATATTTATCTATTCACGGATCATGATCATACTTCATACTTTGGAATTTCGGTTATTGCTGAGTCATCATAATAAGAATATTTTTTTCTGACATTGAATTTCTGACAAATCATGAATAATTTTTTAGCTCAACTCAAAATTCAACCCAATTTTTGTCCCCAATTATTTCAAAATTCCAAATTGATTGCCGTTGAACACATTGGATGAATAATTTCTGGCAAGACACGAAGACTGCGTACTACTAGGACGACTGACTACTTAAAATCAAGTAAAATTCTTCCTGAATGGCTCCTAGATTGTGAACCTATAATTATTTGGTTCAAGTATTCGTTTTCTTAATTCTTCATACATACACGTACATGAAGTGCATGCATACACGAATACACGTGAAGAATGTTAGAAGAAGTTGAACTGGGCGATTGAGTGGAAAGACAAGAGAAGGATGTGTATGAAAATTCCATTCGCACCAAAGATCGAGTTCTCATCAACTCCTCTCTTAAGAGAATTGAGAATCAACGGAGGAGCAAAGCAAAGCAAAGGAATGAAGAGAGAGATAGAGATGAAGAATGAAGAATGGTAGCAAACAACAATTGAGAGGAGAAACAGCCTTTTCTCCTACTAACTAATCACACTCACACAATTACAATCGATCCCAAAAATAATGCACCATAAACTTTCCTATCACATGCCTTACAATATTTACATGTTTTGGCACGACATACCCGCGCCATCTATTTTAAACTTGAATCACGTGCTTTGTGTTTTGGGGCAATATGCGACGAAAAACTAAGAAAATTTTGCTATGTTGAAGAGGTGATTTTGCACGTGATTGCTGGGATCCCTTGTAAGGTAAGATTTGGTGATCATGTCTTTGTTGAGAAATGTTGTCCTGGATGGAATGCCGTGGGCAAGGCGAGGTGCGGGTGGTTAGCCACAAAAACACAACAGTTGGAGTCACGAGAAACAAGTAGTAGTAGAGTAGTATGTAGTATGTAGTAGGACTAGACACTAGACCGGACTTAGGGATGTAGTCGATGTAGATGTAGATGTAGCTCTGACTCTTCTGACTACCTTGCCTTTGCATTGCTCTACCTGGGCTTGTAATCATAAATATGTTGCGAGGGTGGGTTAATTGCCAAACGGCCCACGGGCTCCCTCACCTTAAGGTCAACTCTACGTCCTTGCCCAAATACCTCTTCCACTTCAACTTCATCATCCTCATGCTACCACATACGAACACACATCACACACATTGACTCTCAGCCATCTCAACAGGGTCGCAATTATGGATAACCGCTTTCCTCCAAGTCGGAACCTTCGCATTTTGTCATAGAACTTGAAAAATACACGCATTGTATCAAAATTTCTGGTAAATTTATCTGAATTTAATGTGCTTTTTATAGATTTGCTTAGATTTCTAACTGAAATCCTCATTGAGTTATTCCACGAGGTCCCGGGTTCAATTCCTAGTCGATTCAATTCTAAGGGCCTTATATCGCTACACGGGAGTTCACACGGTACTTGGTTCTCCAAAGCCTAACCTGCTGGGTTAAACTAGAGCGACTTCTCTAAATTCGAGTCACCCTATTGATATCAATTCGGTCAAAAATCCGAACGTTTGCAGAAAACAGCTTAAAAGACAAGAATTAAGCGGGAGATTTGAATAATGAGATATTTAATACGTACCTAACACATTGGCCACCCTGTATAAAAATTCCAATGCCTTAAGACCGCACTTGTTCAGAGTTTCAGTTCAGGTCCAAACAAGTGGAGTGAGTGCATTGCTTCCTTATAGGTTAAAATGTTAAAGCCGGCTTCTACGGCTAGGCAGTCTGAGAATTGAAGAGAAAGATTGATAATGTTTGTGCCACAGGTGCTGTGACTGATGATGGTGAGTATAAGGCTCCATGGGTTGGTTGATGATCTCTTGCTCTCCTCTCACATAAAAACCACCTCAATCAAAGTAGAGCAAGAGCATGTAGTCTAATCTCACATCAACATCACACAAAACTATCGGCGACGATTAGGATTAAGGATTAAGATTACATCGCTATGTGGATGTGACCAATCCAATCCAAAGCAATCAAACTCAAGACTCCTCCCACTCTACAGAAACAGAGACCGGCTAACTCCAACTCCTTCTTAAGTAGTAGTTTATATGCGTAATCCACCCTACAATTAATTAACTTCATGGGTTACAATACAAGGTGCATTACATTACATTACACGTACACTTCATGAATGAATGGGAAAGAAATTGAGACTAAGTAAGGAATTTAAATAAAAATTAAAGTGTCCTTCACGTTAATTAATTAACCAATTAATTTATACTTCCTTAGAAAGATTAGAAATCTAGGCTGGAGGTCCTTATGTGAAAATATGTGATAATACTCACTTCTTTAATTTCACACTCTAATGCATGGCGTCACAGCATAGTGGTATGGAGTACCTCTGCCATTTTTCTACTGCCTGGTCCGGGGTTCGATTCCCCGTTCACGAGAAATATTTCATGACCTACATTCACATACACGGAGGTGTAGGAAAAATTTTCCTGGAATTTAATATCAGAATAATTTGGGTAATTTGTTCAGTGTCCGAATGTCCGATTCCGATACATTTGCGTATTGCGTTGTTTTAGTGGTAATCCATAATCCATGGTAATGTGATGCAATGGAATGTAAACATAAACACCTCGAACGACTAACAAGCCAGGTAAGGGAAGATAGATAAAAGGGCGGGTCGGAGTGAGTACATGAGCTGAGTCACTCTCACCGTCTCACCTGTACTGACTGAACTGAACTGAACTAAACTAACGATAAGTCCTAATTGGACAATATGTTGGACAATATGGATCAAGTTGTACTTATACGTCGTACGAGAGTCGTATGCTCTCGTTTCTTTCTGTTCTAATGTTTGTGTATTGTCCAAACCTGCACTCGCCATCAATATAAAATGTGACCATAATAGTTGTCTGTTCGAAATCCTAAAAAGGCTATCTGATTACCATTATTAACACTAACACTAACACTACGGAGTTGCTCTATATTGCCCATGCCTTGTTAAAAAGATGACATTCATGTGCATGTGAGGGCATGGACAGATGGAATGTTATCATCACCTTTATGGACATTCCATCCAACATGGGGGTGGTCAATGGTCAATCCAATGGTCAATCCTCAGCCCTTAAGAAAGTGGACAACATTCGATGACCATTAAGGAAACAAAGGGAAATTTGGCTATTTCTTTTCTTTCCACTCCACAACATGCAACATATCCTTAGTTCCGGGAAAATATTTTTCTAAGAAAATTATGTGGCAAATTAGGCCGACTACCTGTACTGCATGCACCCACGCACCACAATCCCACAAAGGGTCAAACAAACAAAAAGTATGCATATGCACAACATTGGAATTTTAAATATTTGCGCCACCAAGCCTTGGCGGCAAAATTTGAAAAATTCCTAAGTGTAATAATCGTGGGAGAAAATATTTTCTTTGCGGAAATTCAAGTCAAGTCAAGTCGCCTTTCTTGCCTCTGATTTCTGATCTCTCTTATCATAGTGTAAGTGTAGGTGGACAGCTTAAACGATTAAGTAGTCGTCGCCGTGGTCGTCATCCGCCACCGCTATATTGTGTAGGAGTACGTCAACGTACCGTCCCCCATAACCATAACCATTTCCTTTGCAATTTTTTTTACTCTTATTAAATTGGGATTGAGATTTTGGCTCGGATCAAGGGAAATCGCAATCGCACATTTTAAAACGCCTCCATTCTTTTGGCTTGTGCGAATGCCTCCACATTTGTTTTCAATACATTATTGTGTGTGGTGTATACGTGCGAAGTTACTAACCTTCCTTTAGAATCCTCCGTCTCGAGAAATGTACGTGTGTTGGAGGAAAATCCGAATCTTCGGATTTTCGGATCTATCAAGTTTTTTTCTTCTTCTCGTGCTTTTTTTTTCGGGCCCGGGATTTTTTACACTGTGATTCTGTGACTGTGACTGTTTATGTTTCTGAGCCAGTCCGTGGAAGAAGTAGGAAAGTTAAACAAAATAAATCTGTGTAAATGGCTTGAGCTAATAAACACTTCCTGGGGTACAGAAGAAGCAATGGAGGCGAAGACAGGATCGAGACTATTAAGAAATCCAATGGGTTACAGCTCCAGTTGAGTTGAACTAATTGGCTTCGGCTTTCATCGATGTCGAGATTTTATTTTTGTTGATTCAAATTACCCGGGCATTAGCAGCGGAACACTACTAACACTCATTTATAACTTGTGTAGTTGTAGTTTTGGCGCCAATCACGCAGTATAAAGTTTTATTGGTATTTTCAATGAGCACAATTTGCAAGAACACCATTCGGTATAAATTCTTCAGTCAATTTAGGGTAAAACAATTTTTTACACTGGACTCATTAAAATTGCGATTACGGCGAACACACAATTTTTGGGCGGTTTAATATTTGACAATTTTTTCAGCTCGGATCTCAAGATTAGCAATAAAAAAAATTTGTTTGTCACGTGACTTTATAAGGCGCCAAATGTAATTAAATTCAAATTGATAGTGTAAACAAAAACAGTCCGCGGTTTAATTCAAATTGGAACACTAACTTTTTAAGTAAAGTCAAAGTAATGTGTGATAATGGATGATAGTTCTGTGTGCCGTGCCGTGCCACCCTCACTTGACGACCAAGACGAAACTAACTGCGGACAGACGTGAGTGTGAGACTATGTGAATTGTGAATCTGTAGAATAGTGGTCCATGTGGTGGTGGGACACAGCATCCGCATCATCATCACCTTAAGCTTAAACCATCTGGGATTAAGAAAAGAACCCCTGAGTCCCATCCATGTACATTCCCACACATCCATTCATGTGTTATTTGAATGCATGTGCTGAGTGCACCCACCAAAACCTACCCTGTCGTGTTCATGGGATATCCAACAGGTATGCCGCCGAAGAGATGCTCCGCTTGGCTTGGCAGGACTGGCTCTTTGAAGCCAAAACGGACCCGGGTATCTTCCTCCGGGCAAAAAACTTTTCCTGGTAGCTTTTTTAGCATTTAACTCGGATTTTTTTGAGAACATCAACATAACATCAAAAACGATCAAAGTTGACATGACATGACATGAGAGTCAATAAACATGCACATGCACATCTCACAGTCAAGTGTACTGTACACTGTACTGTGTACATCGCTATTCCAATATTTATTCTAGTTTATTTGGTTCTCATTTACTATACTTTAGTAGTTAAAGAAGATGTGGTCATAGTAATTAGTAATCACAATACATTGTCTGAATGTCCAGAGGAATCGAACCCTCCACACTACGAAGTAAATTAAGAACAGGGAGTACAAAATTGTGTGGAAGTTTGCATGGGAATCAAAGATTTTTCTGAGAAAATGTATAGGTTTTCCATTATTTTTTCACAAGTAAATTATGTACACATGTACAATATATTTTCAGTTTCAACAAAATCGTCCGTACCAAAAAAGTCAGACACAATAAAAGGGCTCAGGATTTTAGAGACAGGACAGAAATGAATGTCTCCGTCCAAACCACCCGCAAGTTTTATTGCATGGGTTTGAGCGTGGGTGAGAGGATTAGTACTCCAGAAATAAACATAAATATTGCTACCTCCTAAAAATTGGAAATATCCGTTCCAAGAAACCTAACTAATACAAAGTACTCCACACGTATATGAAGTAATAACATATACATATTATTGAAATAAAACTGACAAATGCGTGCAGTAGTCCTGAACGATGTACATAAAATATATTTTCTTACCTGCATGACCCCAAGAAAGAAGACCCATCTCGGCTTTCACATACGACATACCAAATAACACTTATTCAATTAGTCAAAATTTACCCTTTGAATTCCATGTCACTGTGTCGGTGCGACGTCCTCATACAATTCTCCTCATAACAGTCAACTTACTTTACTCGACTCACCCCTCCGACTCCAAATACTTTTGATTAAAATGTCTCAAAAATTATCTACAAGAATGGAACAAAATTTTTTGTACAATTAATACACTGCACCGCACAGGTCTAGCTCTGCGCCCACCCTCTAATTATTTCTGCCTAATATTTTATCAGGCGTGACCTGTTTGTTGTAATATTTCACACAAAGAAAACTTCCTTTGTCATAAATTTATCCACCTTGTAAAATTCATTGCATGTTCCCGCGTCGCGTCTTGTCCGCAGTCAGTGCACTGCACACACATGGACAAATTCTCACACGAGCAATAATTCCACAATTCCGCATCAATCAGCCATCGCATCATCATCCCCCTGCCTGCCCGTACAAAAATCCTTTCTGCATTGAAATACCAAAAAGTCGGGACGGAACCCACACTACGCGTGGGAAAACATCTTTGACCAAAAAAAAAGAAAAAAATTCTGGTCCATTCCATAGAGCCACAGCATCCGAATTTCCAAAGATCATTTTGACTCCGTCCGAGATAGGGCGTATCGCGTACTTAATAATAGAATTGAATCAGAAGGGGGAATCCGAATCCGACTGGGTCTGAGTAAGCGAATAATAATCTTGCCTACCTTTCCGGAATTCCAATGCATTGCATTGGAATAAGATGAGAATGAGCGTGGGAACCAACCAACTTAACATCACAGGGGTGAGTGCGAGTACAGATTCACCCGCCATTAAAAACCTTACCTACCTACCCGGGTACCCTTTTCTTTTGTCCTTTCAAATCTCATCTCGTCTCGTGCCTTTTGCACTGTACAGATTTTTTGCTTACTTCCGATTTTCGACCCTTACACTTTTACTTCCTTCCTCTATTGAAAGTGAAACTTCCTTTGACTTAAAGGCACCAGTGCAGTGCATTGCAAAGGGGTAGTCATGGCAACGCCAACCCTACGTATTTGTATTGTCATTCATCTGTAGGAATAGGAACTTAAGAACCCTGACTATTGAAAATATGCAACCTGTACAGAAATCACCGGCTGAATGGTCCTTGAGGGTCAATTTGTGTGGGAATCCCACACCAATCTCATACTTGACGAAAATTTTCTCCCACGATAATACATGTATTCTTTTGAAACTTTTATTTTTTTTGTTTAGGAAATTTTATAAGGTTTCCCGGGTAGAAACTTTTTTTCTTCACCTCGTAAGGTTTCTGATTTGCCCTTCAAAAGAGAATTTTCTGGAAATTGCATTGATTTCGGGGGATACAGAGAAACGTTGAGGTAAATATATTACTGTAGAACCGGAAGTTCTTCCACGTGGAATTCTGTGTCCTTGAAAAACATGCATGAATCGTACATATGAATTTGCGATAGTGCGAATAATATTTGGGAATGGACGCGCGTGTAAATATGTGTTAGAGCCAATTTCCGTTGTTGTCTTCGTTTCTCTTGCAGAATCCGAATGCTAAACCGTTTTTCAATGTCGATTTGGCAAATTCACTTTGAAGAAATTAAGAGGATTCGACGTGTTTCCGTTTCCTAGGTGATGCGTCGGAAATCCTCATTATCCTCACGGCACGGCACGGCGTCTTTCTTCATATGGGATGTTGAAGCACAAGATTTCTCGTGGGATATGTCAATAGACAACACCCATGCCATTTGGCCCATGAGTTATAATTTACCCTGTGGGGACCAAACAAATGATTAAAACGTAAGTGCCGATAATTATGAACCACCCTGTAAATTATTGCGTTATCACTAGAAAGATTGATGACTTTGTTCTCCTTATCTGTGTGAAATTCTTGATTCATTAGAGAATCCCATGCCAATTGAATTTGTTCAATTTCCTTTGTCTAATCTTGAGTGTTAATTGGTCCCTGGAGACAATTATTCCTTATTTCGTTGCTGACGACAGGTCTGAAAAAACCTGTCAGTTGAGTCCAGGAGCGCGGAATTACAATAAAAAAATAGAATGAATTCTTTAGACACTTAATTGGTTCCGTATCCGATTGGGATGGGCGAATATGAATGTGACTTCGAATTCATTTCAATTCAATTCTCAAGACGCCGTAGAATAATGTTTTTCGGTTTTGTTCCAACAAAATGCACCCAGGCCTTTGTTTCGAGAATTCGCTATATTACGTCCGCGTACCTCTCCCACCACCTATTATTCTCACAAGGGAAGTTTCCAAAGTGGTTTCTGTTTTACGAATTCTGTAAGTTTAAAAAAGTTAATTATTATGTTAATCTTAATTAAAAAAAATACTCTAGTTCAAGGTATGTTAAGATTTCTGAGATAGAACTGTCACGTGTCCTTCCCTTGTGAACTGTCCTCGTGAGAAAATGTATTAATTGTGAAGAAGGCGAGAAATCGGGGTTTTTGGCAAGACAGACCTAAAAAGTGATTGAAAAACATCTGGAAGGTTTCCATTCTTCTTTTCTTTCTAGTTGTTTGTTTCGGATGATGCTGATGAGTTTGAGTCTCCCGCGCCGCCTCCACCGCCACGCCACGCACCCCACCAACCATATCTCCATATCTTTCCTGTCTGTCGCGAAGGAATGTGCCGTGCCAACACACGTAGACTCTCACAGTAAACCCAGATCTAAATTTTCGGAACCTTTCCAAAGAAATAAAATTAATTATTGTACATGGTCGTTTGAAAAACAATGCAGTCTAATTACCACAGCATAACGTAGCAGCCCCCGCCAGCTAATCCTCAGTCCATGCCAAAATCTATGCTCCGAATTTTCTCATTAGTCCATGGAAGAACATAAACGTAACGGTATGCAAATTGTTAGACTTGACTTTGGGGGAGCATGACATTCCTTGGGTGACATTTTGACTAGTTCAGAGTTCAAACATAGACCTAGTTTCTGTAACTTCTCAGCATCTCCGCTCCGGTCAAAGTTTTAAGGAAGGGAAGATCCGTCTGTCTGTCTTATTTTATGAGTTGACATTTAGAACTAGTTAGTCCAATGATGAAGCAGACAACTGCAGAAAAACAGCCTAATTTTTGTACGTACTTATTGGGCAGGGTGTTAAAGCTTATTTCTTTAAATACAAATGTGAAATCTCAAAGAATCTTTTGCAAAGTGGCGAAGAATTAAACCGACATTTAGAAAAGTCTCGATTTTTTGACCACGCTTATTACGAGATGATAAAATGTCCAGAGAAATTATTGGGCACAGCTTATTGTTAGTGTTTAGGATTCTTAAGATTAATGGATCTATTTTCTGTTTCTAATAATTTCCTTATTATTCGATTACCCTTAAGTTTTTGAAATTCTTATAGAAATGCTCGCATATTTATACCTTTCAATTTTCCACGGTTTTCTTATTCTGGATCCCTTCGTCGTTCTATAGGCCTCAGCTCACTCTTACAATTTTTAAATTACATTACATATACCCAGAGCGCCGGAAAGGTCATTATACAAAGAATCAGCTTACCATTACCGACTCGGATGCGGTGTTCTAGATTTGTATCAAATGCGCCTAAATGATTTTCTCCGATTTTCCTACCCGATGAAAGGGTGAGATAGATAGACCGTCATTCATTTTCTTTTTCACGGAGCGTCGCTTCCACGAAATTGTCTAATCTGATTCCATTTTGTGCTCACTTCGAGTGTGGTACCTGTACCCACTCGAAGATCAACATGTGCGTGTAGTGATCCGAGAAAGTAGTCAAGTGAATCAGTGAATGCCACGAAATCAGATTAGACCATATCGTCACCAAATTTTCGTGGAAGCGACGATCCGTCAGAAGAAAAATGAATGACGTCTGTTTCTCTACCTATAGCATTGGATAGGAATATTGGAGCAAATATTAAAATTGACCTTATCATCTTAATGGTAACGTTAGGTAACTTCTTTAAGGTCAATTTAGGGAGTGCGAGTGCTAATTTAAAAATAATACTCACGAGTGAGCTGCTCCGCCGCTATCCAATAGAAAAACAAAGAGTCGGAGTAGAATGAAACGAAAAACGTGGAAAAATGTTGGATTTATTTTTAAATTTTTAAAAGAATTTGAGTGGAACATAAAGCTGCCTATCCTTCAGCGAGAGAAGACAAATGATTTTGAACCAAATCTCCATTGTCTCCTCCGCCCTACCCGGACGACCATGCATGTAATGTAATGTATCTATTTTTGTCTATTCTCAAGCCAGATATTCTAATTACACCCAATTGATTATAATTTCTTGAGTGAGGGACTCGTCCTATTTACGTGACAGCCACATTCCACGCACAACATTATCCAAGGTTTAACAAGGGATCTTTCTCAACCGTCAAATTCGTCCCACGTTGTAGGCTCAGAAATTCTCGGTAAAATTTATTAGGTCCTGCTTTTAAATTTCGAATTTGAAAAAGTCCGCCAATTTTGAAATTCCCGGTCGATGAGTGACCCTTGTGTAACTAGACGGCCTGGCCTGGCAGTGGGAGCCGTAGCTAATCTAATACGTTGGCTTGACAGACACATTGTGTAGGAGGACCGTTTTTTTTTTGGGAGTTCTAGTCCTAGTCAGAAAAACCGACGTCGCACGGATCCTAGAAAAAGTAGAAAAAAAAACTCCCGTGGTTTTAGTTTACCCATATGTATATGTACTTGTATTTGTGTTAGGATTTGGAGATGATGTGGGGAGATAAGGAATTGAATGCAAATGCAAATCTTCATGTTCTGAGGAATAGCAATAGCATTAGCATAGAAGCTTAAGCTAGGAAGGCAGGCAATGCCGACACGACATTCACACACTGACTTGACTTGACTCCTCCGCACAAAAACTAATTTTGCCGCTAGGAATGAAACACTCAGGAATTCCATTCCCAACAAACAACCCGTTCACTTCACCAATGCAAAGCCAACAGAAAAAAAAATCACAATTCGTATTCATCGCAGGGTGGACGTGCCTGCTTCAAAGAAACCTTCGGGTATCGCAGGTACAGGGTGGCTCAAAATATTGGACCGAAATCCGGCGAACTCCGCCGCCTCCATTTTGAATTCCAACAAATTTTGGAATTGATACAAAAATTACCGCTAGAGAGAGGGACAAAAAATCTAGTTAAGAATGACTAGATTTAGTAGGCGATGAAATGAGGTATGGTGAATTATTATGAACCACCCTGTGAATTGAACGTATTTGAACAGTTTTTTATTGTATTGTTTTGCTATATATTACAGTTTGTGAATCTCTGAGGAGTTGAAAACAAAGGAATGCAAAATCCCGAATGAGATGGCGGGGAAAATGATGTGCAGGTATGCGAATGAGTCCCGAGGAGTTAAACTTAAGCTCCGCTTTCTTCTCTAGTCTTAGCATCTGCATCAGCTAGTCAATGAAGGCATGCATGGTAAGTTGGATACGGAGACTCAACTATTTCTGTATTAGAAACAGAGAGAGTAGAGTATCAGACACAAACTCCATACACCTACACATACGATCTCATTAAGAGAAGACGCCGCCACGAACAATAGCCATCGGAATGGCAATGCAAAATGCAATGGCACTCAAATATGTCATCCCACCTCGAGCACCCAGACTCAGACCCAATCCTAAACCCCAATCCGTCTTTTCTTCTCACTTCAAAAAACACATTACGACGGAATGAGTGGGCGTCTAATCTTCAAACATTCCTTTCACACAGTTAATTTCGTACCCTACAGTCTCAGCAAATTAAATTGGGTTAGTACATGCACAACAAATTCAAATAGAAAAATGTTGTCCACGCCCACCCATGTTTAGTCAGTTGTCCGATTTTTTTAAGGAATTTAAGAATATTATTAATTATATTTATTAACCTCATAGTCACGGACAAGTAAAAATGAATTAAGATTAAATTAAATGTGGCGTAGCAAGTACAATGGGAATTTTGCCTGGTCGTACTTGCTGTTTCTCCCGTGCTATAAATTATGCAGTTTTTATTTCTGTGTGCCGAAAGAATTCAGAATATTTTTTTAAAAAAATGTTAATCTTAGTTTTGCATTTTTGATAAATCTGGTAGTTACTCAAAATCAAAATTATTTGGCTTGGCAAGAGCATGACATTACAAAACATTATTCTTCAGAGTTATCAGAATTTAAAGGAGTGATATAGTGACAGCATTGTGCGTGTTGAAGTGAAAATCGCATTGCCCAGAGTTGGAGAGAAAAGAAACAATGAAGTGTTTGAAAACACGGCCAGTCGTGAGATAATTGGCTATGTACAAAATAAATACAAGATACATAAATACAGGAGGTACAATGGGACATGGGTCACGGTGTTGAGCATGCACATATTTAGAACGACTTTTTCATCATTTAATTGCTGGATGTGTGTGTGAGGAGAAATCCCTTTTGGAAACCCGTTTGTCTGCATTGCACTCACTTGTACTTGTAGAGTACAATGTACAGTCTTATTTCCATGAACACAACATATTATCTCTAATCGCAGCATCTGCATCTGCTGCTAGCACTCTAAACATCTATGTATGTGTGTTTTCTGGCAAAAATATTCGATGTGTGGATTTTGTCATCAATTTTCGTACTTCTTTTTTTTTAAAAAAAAGACACACAGTCTCGTCTTTAGAACGTCAGAATCATCAGGCCTTGCAATGCAATTTCGATTCTTCGCCAAACAATGGATATTTGGTGATTACTTTATAGAGTTTTAACCGAATACTAATGAAAAGTGACCCAGCATTTGAACACTCATTGCCTTCAAAGTGTTCCAACGAATGTTAACAATATTTTCTATTATTACAGCTCGGCCTGACAACGATGATGCCCATAATTAGCATAATATGTACCATGGTAAGGGCGATTGGACGTAGTAGTAAGTTGAAGTAGCCTCTTAAAAATTACGGTTACTACTGGTATGGTATGCTAGTCTTTAGTGAAGTTTTTGAGTGTTTGATGAGTGAAAGCTTGGATTGCGAAGACAGACTTGCTCAACGCTGCTTTCCATGTGCTCGCGAGTAAACTGCCATCGCGTGAGCCATATTACAATTTCATGTTGTCGTTTGTCGAGTAGAGTACAACATTTAGTTATTTCAGCGCGTGCAAGGTGGAGATTCTCCCGGATGCCCTTTCTGTCTTTTGTACGTTAATCGGACAAAAGCTTTCCCTGCCTTGTCTAGTAGTATTACATTTCTGACATAAAAATTATTATTCGCTCTGCAGAGGTGGTCTCACTTACGGAGCTCTGCATTGTTTTTCTAATTTCCCTGACAACAACTTCAGCTCAAAGTGCAGGAAATGTGTGATGGAAATATTTAAATTGGGATGCGGATGCTCGATGAAATTAAATTTGTCTAATTGTCACTCGTACTATGGAGTACGAGACAAGGAGTTGGGCTACTATTGTAGTCAAGTCTGTTACAATTACCAGGTATGAATATTTTAACCACAACCCTCTTAAAATTTCTCATATACTCAATGCACAGAACTTGTAATATTGAAAAGTATTTCAATTCATTTAATTTTAGGAATTGTGAAACGCTCCCAGTGATTGCTCTAAACTATTCTGCGTACCAATGCATGAATATACTTAAGAACTTTGCTGGCCTATCTAGAAGCTGGGCCGTGATTTTTCTGAACTATTCTTCCGGTCAGCATGAACTTTTCCTTTGACTCCAGTGCATGATGATGTAGCCCCAGAAGATTGTAGAGCTGAGACTGAACTGGCGGCATTTTTGAACTTTTATGCAAACAGTCATGGTCGGCGACAGATTTGCTCTAAACTGTTTTGCGTAACGAGGACGCCACATTTTTCTTGAGACATCTACATTGACCTTGGACGTAAGACGAATTCAATAAATTTACTGGACGATAAGGTGCGTGCCTTTTATTTTGAAAAATGTAAACCCATTATTACAGGTTGGTATGCTGGACAAAGGTACTGCGAGTTACGAGTACGAGTCGAGCCGAATTAACCCCGACAAGACTAAAACCAATCCATGAAGGTATATCCGCGTCCCATATTTATTCGAAAATATGTAATTTGATATTTAAGAATACGATTTACATAACTATGTATTTGTTTAGATACAGGACTTTCCTTTTATTCAAATTCATGTAATTGTTCCAAACAGAATTTAAAATCGGAATTAAATTACCAGAAATGACAAGGTGTTGGATAGAATCTGAATCACGCTATTTTTATTACAAGATACGCCAACATAGTAAAACCGTGTGCTATGTTATTTATTTCACATACTGTTCGGAAACTTGTGTGTTTCCTTTTGTTGGAAATTGACCCGTTGGAGCCAATTCCATTTTCTATGGATTTAATGTGTACGTATGAAGTTCTACTCAATAAAGAGACCCAAACAAAACCCCAAATGATATTGAAGGTATTTATTGGAAATAGGGAATAGAACGACCAATTGACTTAACAC
>JAQIXO010000665.1:0-16937 GCA_034700305.1 Protaphorura armata
CACCGTTTCGCCTCCAGAATTTTTTTAGAAAGTGGGGCAAATTAGGGCACCGGGGCACATTAGGGCTGTTTACTCTATTGATTTTTACTCAGACAAGGGATATGTGGCAGTCCTGGAATTGGAAAGACGCCATATTGGGCAACACTTCAACTGTCCGATAATTGGATAAATTATTTCTTGCGAACTATTATGGATTAGGAAATGCTTTCAAATTTAATTTACCATAATTGAATACCGAATATGTGTGGCACTCAAAGTTATTGAATGTCAACTATATTTAAGGGGACATTGTATTTTAACAGGAACCAAAATCCAATCCACGAACACTTGAATTATTGATGAAGAATGAATGAAGAATATTCTTCCAAACAAAATTCAAGTTCAATAGAGACAAATGTTAATTCTATTCTGACTGAGCAAACTAAAACCACAATAATTGTTTACTAAGCTACTATAAAGCCTTGCACTATCGATTTCAATTCAATTCAACATTTTTCTTTATTCCAAGTTTTGATACCACGCTTCCGATATGAAAGAACTGTTATCTGAATTGTTTTTAGACCTCGACCTCGACCTGTACAACAACACATTAGTTAACTGTAATTATTGTACTTTGTATTGTATGTGAGTATGTGTAATCTGTAATGGCAATTAAAAATTCAATAACAATTACATAATTGTAGCCGTGATTAATTATTTTCACAATTTCACAAGTAATTTGTAATTGTAATTGAATTACTTTCTTTCAAAGGTGGACGTGTAATTTGTAATTAATTACCGTAAATGACCGAATAGAACCCTGGGCTCAAATACAACCCCGGTCTTCTTCCATAAGAGCCTATGTGTTACCTTGCCCCAGAGCTCGACTACAACCCGGGTCTAGAGGCGGCAAATTTAAATAGAGCCCCGGGGTTGTATACGGTCATTTAATGTGAATGTAATTGACCCAAGACTGTCCACTTTTATTACCGACTCCCTCGGCTGCACAGATTATGAGGGACCCTGTCCTGTCCAGGCCAGAGGTAAAAATTGCGCCAAATTCAAATTCTGCTGACATTCTCATTCTCCATTCAGTCGTCCTCAATTTCAGTCAGTGTCAGTTCTCTTCTCAGGCGACGAGGGTCACGTCAGGTCACTCACTTCACTGCTCAGGTCACAACTGACATCTTATCAATCCCTAGTCACTGCTCTGCTCGCTCAACGCCATTGGCCACGTAAACGTTGGTAAGTTACGAAACAATTTTACAATCTACTCTCCTCAGTTGAGAGTTATGCGGTTTTACGAATGACGAAGAGTATGAACTCGGCATCGGGCTGACAATTTGTGACAATATTGAATGTGGCCTGGTCATCTCGTCAGGTGTCACATTTATAGGACGAATGTCCAATGGATGTTTGAGGATGTCCTTAACTTAATGGAGCAATTATTTAGTCCCTACTACTACTACTAGGGGCACCTTCCCAAGGCCAAATGAAGAGCAATCCAATCTCTGCGGAAAGTCCACATTTGACATTTGACCATCCCATACATGTTACGGTACGTACGTATCGGGGACTAGTAGGACTGACTGCGAATGTTGTATGTGTGTATTTCGAGTGATACAATAAATTGTAATGTTACATATTGGCTTGGTTTTGATTTCTGGGTCATGGTCACATCCAGAAGTAAGTGGGAATCAAGTCGGCCGAGATTGACGGAAATCGTGAAGACGGAATTTAGTATTTGTTGGTAGATGAAATAACGAAGTTACGATTCGTATAATATTTAAAGTGTCGCTGACTCTCGACTCAGATATAATGTGCTGCCCAGATGGAAGACAGGCCTTCGAAATTGAGAAAATTCCATGACTCTTGAACTTGGGGGTTTCAGTTTCAGAAAGCTCTAAATTTTTTCTTTTTGAAAAATAGAACCAAAATACTAAAATTGTACATTTTTTTCTAATCCGTGGTGTCGTCATTCATAATTCAAATTATTCGATTTTGTAATAAGTTCACGGTAGATCATTCATTAGAATTTATTAGCACTCATGATCTTTTTGTTTTTGTTTTACAGGGAATATCTGACTAAAAGTCACAAGAATCAATATGTCACCCATCAGGAATAAGAATAGAAATGCTGGCCTTGATAAGGGACTCTACCTGGTCGATAGAATAATTGATGACCGTATCACCAACGATGGTAAACTCCTCTACCTTATCAAGTGGAAAGGATACTCCAGGTAATGGTTCCGTCGAAAACTGATCGTGTTCTCTCTTTTGTAATAATTGAAATTCTGATCTATATTGTATTATTAATAATAAAAACCTAAATCTAGTCGACCGAAATCTTTTTAGTCCCTATCTCTAGGCTAGGCGCTGAGCGTTGTGTTACGGTTACAGTTAGATATCCGGGTGTCTTATGATTCACCTGTTCAATAATTGTATCACTTATCAATTCGGTGTGGAACCGTCACCTAACGTTGTACTATCTTTTATTTGTAAATTTTTAGTAACAACAATACTTGGGAACCGAAAGAGAATGTCACAGCTGTGTGTATTGAAAAATATGAGCAGAGAAAAACAGATTCGGGCAAGAATAAAAGGAAAACTGAAGAACCATTAGAGAACGAGAAGGAGAATTCAAGTCAGAGACCCTCAAGTACCTCTGTTCCACCGAAAAAAGTTAAATCATTTTCTGCACGCCTACTTGCCACAATGGCAAAGTATGAGAAAGTTTCCAACATATATATATCCAAATCTAATTCATCCGAAATGACTTCAAATCCATCAGATATCACTTCTACTCGTAAGAATTCTACCTCTCCAGAACTGGGTAGGAGTAATGTTGTAAGTTACCCAATAATTTTTCTTAGTAGGTATACAATTTGTAGTTTAGAAAAAGGACTGGACACTGGGTTTGTTACAAAATCACTTTTTAGTGAGAAGTGAAATAAATCCGGTCTAAATTCTTACGATTTAAACCGGATTCAATAATCGTGACTGCTAAAATATTCTATCATTTGTTACGGATTAAAACACATCTCGGCATTTTGATTCTTTGATTTCACCAGTTAACTAGAAGTTTGCACGAGCATACTATTAGGAATATATATAATTCAAACAACAAGAATCAGATTCTGAATGTGAGGTGCAGACAAGTGGAGTGGGTCATACAAGTCGCAGTCGCAAATGTCGCAATACGTGTTATATGTGTTAGCTACACCTAATTAGATATAACCAGTCATTTTGTGGTTTCTACTTGATGGAATTTTTATCGGTTTTATTTTTCGTTCTCTCAGACCCTCGTTTGCATCGGCAATGAAGGAAGTGTGTTGGGGATGGAACTAGAAGTAATAGAAGAATCGGCGTTCTACAAGGGTCAACAAGTTTTTCTGGTCAAATTCAAGAATCAGCAAGAATATTGCTTCATGACGTCGGAACTCATGACCAAATTGTTTCCAATTCAAGTGATTCAATTCTACGAAAGCAGAATCGTTCCAATCAAGGGTGAGAACAAGCTCAATGAAATATTCGGGGACCGATTGTTGGATTGGAAACACGTAGTCCCTCGAGGTGTCATTTATAGGCACCCTTAACTTCGTTTATTGACCTTCGTTTATCACTCAGCGAATACACGTTTTGTTCCCAGGTTTCACATCTAATTTTGGTAGTAAGCAATATCTGGAAGAATTCTCACTTTTCTCCCAGTAGTTAATATAATTAATGTTTGAGTAATTCATGTTTCATGTTAAAATATTAGTGTGTCGCAGCCAATACTTAATGCTCAACACAATTGTAAAAGTAAACACTATGATTTCATTACCCAGCCACTTCAGTATTCGTTCTTTAAACTTAAACATTTTTCTGTATACGATTTCTCCCATTATCTTTCCAAAAGTGTTTACTACTGTGAAAGTCATACGAATAGGCATATGAGCTTGTTTACTTGTTTGTACTTCGCCGGGGATCAATGACCCGACTCGGCTGAAAATGACACAGGGTGGTGCAGTTCTCCGCTCGTGCGCCAAGTCACGCGGGGTTGCATACCTCATTTTGCACCACCCTGCGGAATTTAGCCATAAGTTTCTGCATAACAACGATCCGTCGCTAGGAGAACTCATATGCCTATTCGTATGACTTTCACAGTAGTAACTTATGTATATTTAGTATAGTAAAAATAGTATAGAATCCTCACTTTCCTCACTCAACGTGGTGCTCTGGACCAAAAGAAAGTAGTTAGAAAGAAGGTAGAATTTTATTATTTGACTTTTTTTTTATTTTATCATTATTTTGGAATTAACTTTTCACGATGTTATTCGATGCTTCATGTATCCTGTTGAATTGGTTGACACTACAATCTATAATAAAATGAAATCTGAATCTGAGTCATCGATCAGCTGTTTTTGTGTATTGTACTTTCTTATTTGTGCATTAGTAGTTGTACTTATTTAGCAACTGTTAGATTATTTATCGACCTCAAATATGACTTCTATTTTGGAAGTCCCGATTGTGCCATTTGAAATTATTTGAAATATAGTAGTAGTCTTCAAGTGGGTAAAATATTTAAAATCAAGTTTTGTGGCGTTTGAAATACGGCTTTGGTTTTGGTTTAGTTTTTAAAGTGTTGATTAGTTGAAAACATTTTTACACCGTGTGGATTTTCTAGAAATGCGTAATATGATGCAATTTTTTATTTATAGGTTCATCTACTTTGTACATTTTTATAATAATGCTACGAAGAAGACCAGAATTTTTAAAATTCAAATGTTCACCCATAAACTGTTAGATGCAGTGCTAATTTACGTAATATAGTCTGCAAACAGATAGTAATTACTAGTAAAGCACAGTATAGACAGTATAGTATTTCCTAACATCCGGTCGGGAGAAACGTTCTGCGTCAACTGCCACGTGAGACGTGACGTGACTGTGACGCCTTAACCCGATAGCCTGGGTCAGGCTTAATAGGTTGGACTGATCTTTGTAGATTTATTGACTCTTGACCATTCCAGTCGTAGTCATTCCAAGTCCAGCATTGCCACTTAAAATTCTGTACTGAAATGTACGAAACAAGCAAAGTTCAAGTATATCAGGGCATAATCAGTATCACAGGTTCCAGTTGTATCGCATCACAACATAACAGCCAGTCTGTTAATACTAGCATGAATAAGTTGAATAGTACATTAAATATTTAGAAATTCTTTGTTTGATTTCACCCCAATCTACCAGTCACAGTTCACAAACATAATTTTGTTTCGCCTTTACCACAACAGGGCATTACACAGCAAAGAGTAAGGACAATAAGAAGAGAGTCAGACTAATGTTGAAAAGTGGACCCAATTTGAGATTAAAAAATCACACCCATGGGAGTGCACAAGTGAGAGAATGGGAGGTGGCTTTGAAGTCTGCGTGGGAAAAGAGGGAGGGATTTCAATATAGATAACGTTTCGTAATTCGCTCACCATATATAGACAACGCAATTTCATTGGCTTTCAAATCTCGAGTCGAAGACACTTTTCCCCATCTCTCTGTTCGTATTCATATAGTGTTTTGTATTTGATTACACAGTTACTTGTGCCTTATGAAGACATAGTTTTGAGACGTATTCCAATAAAATAAAATAAAAATTTCTCCGACAAATAGTCAAGTAGAATAGATGCTGAAATTTGTATCTTTTGTGCCTCAACAAATCAAATAAGAATGAAAGCCCAAATGTGTTTCCCATGCATGCTTTGTATGTTTGATTCTAATTTCATGTTGCATGTGTAGCCGATATACCATGCATGGACCGTGAACTTTTGTACATATTTGAACAATGCCAGTTAATTCATGTGCATGTGCAATGTCATAATTTGAGTAATAAAATGCAATGACTTTTTATTTTGCTCCGGATGTCCAACCTTCAATTTATTGAGAATGGGGATATTTGCGGCGTTTTTGATTGATCATGATTTAATGGTCATGTTAAGTGTGTGAATTACCTGCTAATCTATCATATTAAAACAATTGTCCACTTTATTCGCATACGCGGGGTCAGCGTATGCGATAATACAAACGGCCGGTGATTGTGATTAGCACGCTTAACAAGATAAGTATCAGGTTACAAGATCATCGGCTTAAACTTGGTAAATATATGTTACAGACAACTGACGGGTATGACAAAGACAAAGCAGTTGGTATATCCACGTTAATTGATGATATGAACGTTGTCGTTCTTACTCCACTTTGAGTATAATCTACAAATGTGTGTGAAATTAAGAAATCGGTGAAAATCGGATATTTGGAGTGTAGAGTCGACTGATGATGGATGAGAAATATAAACTACACGAAAAATAATTGGCTTATCTTGTCAACCTATTATGGTTTCCAGCTTCCCGGAATCCTTACAAAACATTTTTTTAATAATATGATGAGAAAGATCATGGACAACTTGATAGAATATAATTGTTCAAGTATTCTACAAGAATTTGTGATTTCCGGATTTTCGCATAGCCCCGAACGTCGAACGTATACAAATTATTGCATACGGCGATGGAAATATTAGTAAAAACCGGATTCTTGTCTTTTCCGACCCTTAATTTGTCAAGTGCATTGAATTAAAACGATAACCACTCAAAAATCCTAATCAACAAATATCTGAAATTCCTTTTAATACTATCAACTTAAAATAATCAAACCAATCACATTCATAAACATAGCAATAAACCAATCAATGAAATAATTAATTGCCTCGAGAGGAATAGTTTTATGAGACTCGTGACGTTATGTTCAAAACATGTCATTAAATGTGTTGTTGAAAGACGACGCAATAGTATCCAGATTGTTAACTCGCAGACCGAATGAAATGGACCGAATGTTTTTACTACATGAATTTTATTTCGATTTATTAAAGCCGACCTCTGCTCTTTGTTCATAACTCGCCTCACTCAAAGAAACAAGATAAAATGAAACATAACAAATTAATTAGAGACCTTGATAAGGAAAGAATAGAAGAATGAGTCAATCGAATGCTACAATACATGGAGGGGATCAAGTGTTTGGAAAGTTTGATGAAATCATGAAAGTGTTCAAAATTATTGCACGTTGAACGAATGAATGACTATGATTTTCATCAGGTCTTCTGTTGACATTGACAATTTGAGACTGGAAGAGAAACCGTGGAATTCTCCACGTCAGCTGTCCAGTGCTTGCTTACCATATCGTAAAATGGGTTCAGGATTGAGATACAGATTTCTACGATTACTTACGATTTTAGGATTTCTTGTTCTAAATGTCTCGGGATATCAACTAATCAGTCTGAACACAGATGAGGATTTGACCTCAGATGGTCCTTGGAGTATTAGTGGTGATTGTGAGTATTTTGAC
Source organism: Protaphorura armata (assembly GCA_034700305.1). Classification (NCBI taxonomy): domain Eukaryota; kingdom Metazoa; phylum Arthropoda; class Collembola; order Poduromorpha; family Onychiuridae; genus Protaphorura; species Protaphorura armata. The sequence goes on from JAQIXO010000665.1 coordinate 7,342, forward strand.
ACAAGTATTGGGAATATTTGTCCAGATTCTGATAACGGAAATACAACAACAGAGGAGGAAGGATTTTGGGCTAGTTGTAGCAAAAAGATGTGTTCAATTACGTACACTGCCAAGTCGATCGAAGAGATACCTAATGGAATTCACTTCCGAATTTACGCTTTACGCCACAGTAATCTAACTCTGAAAACAGAGTCTTTCGAAACTCATATCGCAATACATACCATCGGATGGGGCGAGTACACGATACAAGGAAATTTTAAGGATGATTTGGTAAGAATTTTTTTAAACAGCTGAATGACCTGATAAAAGAAGTTAACAATTTACATTAATTTATCATTTGTAACAGACGCTGACCTTAGTTGCCAATGAGGGATCTCAAATAATTATTTTCGACGAAATTATGGTGGAAATATCTAGCAACATCCCCACAACTGATTTGTCAAGTACTGAGACTACTTCACCACCTGATTCGACTTCTGAGACCTTATCGACACGAGAACCTTGGGAATCTACGAATAAACCAACTGCTTTGACCACATTATCATCGAATCCTTCGACTGAGACGTCGATATCGCCAGAGGTTACAGAATCAATCTCTCCTGAAACTTCGACCTTGTCCACCACCACATTATCAGAATTGCCAACACATGAAACCACAAAATCAATAACCGATACTAGTACATATACCACCGAAAATTTCACACCGACCACAACGTTTCCAACTAGAACCGACCGACTAGACACCGTGGCAGACCTGACAGATGACAACCCTTGGAGTGTGGATTGCCAATATGGAGCAACCTTAAAAGAGTTATCTGAAAATTGTCCCAATGTTAAGCAGTCTGATTCAGAGAACAGAACAGGCTATTGGACACCATGTAACAAAATGTCTTGTCAAGTAATTTTCAAGGCAAAAGATGAACTAGAAACTATATGGGCCAATCAGTTGCGACAGATTTCGTTTCGGGCTTTCATTTCTAACTACAGTCAACTTTCGATTACAGTCGATAATGGTGTTGCTTTGGGGTTTCCAGGGACGGGAACATGGACTGACATTCAATTTCTAGATATTAAAGAAGCTACAGTAAGTAAAGCATATTTATGACACTCGTGGTCCGCAAGACGTTCAAAGTGAATACAAAATTTTCGCTTTTTTTGTGTTCATGAAGCTAAACATAATTTTAATTAAAGAAGTAATTATTGAACAGTTTTCTCAGAAATAAGGCAAACCTTAAGCGCAAAATCTCCATTATACCGTCGTATAATGCAATTGTTTATAATGTGGAAATGAAAAATATTCCAAGATCTGTAAATTTGAACACATCTACACTGACATTAAAACTTCGTTTTGAAACTATTTCAGATTATTACGATTACGGCTGATAACAGTGGACCCAGATTTGTTATTATTGACGAAATACGTGTGAAGACAACTGGTGGGTCAATTATCCCAACAACAACAACACCTGCAACAATTACTACCTCTAAACCTATTAATCATGAAGCCCAGTCGGAATTGTACCTTCTGTTGATTCTGATAGCTGTAGGATTAGTCATTGTGTTAATGACACTTCTGATCTTATTCACTTGTCTCCGACGAATTTGTTGTTGTAAGAAGAAAAGATCAACCACAGAGGAAGAGCTCATTGATGACTCTTTAGAAATGAAATACGATGAATTTCGAACAACAGTGGTCAAGTTGCCCGTTCCACCGGTAACACCTCCTCCCGGTTATGCCCATCAGGAATACTCGAATCGAGGACTAGATTTGCAATCATCACCACGACATTTGAGTACTTTTAAACCATTGCCGTTGGAACCACCGGTTGCGCAGCCAGTCATCTCGGAGAGTAGTCCTTACCGAAAAGGACAAATTTATTACAGTGGAACTCCAGGCAAAAATAGAGGCACGAATCTGAACGGAGACCAGGAAGTACCGGCACCAGTACTTCCGCGTTTGGTCAGAGCAGATCGGCAGTACGGGTTATATTGAGGATTTCATCACATCAAAGAATTGACCGTCCACGATAAAGATAGATATGACACGAGACCTTCATCAATTTATTTACATGGAATGTAGAGATATCTGTTCTCTGTTGGTTGGGACCAGAGCCCGTATTATAACTTTCACTTTCATAACAATCAATATTATTGTGCTTGTAAAAATATCTACATACACTCTCCACAATCCTTGACCTCGGGCTCTCAGTATCATCCACTTTCTCATTAATTTCTTATTTTTTGTTATGACTTAATTACTTACTAACTACGTGTAATATAAAAGCAATTTTTCATTAAGTGGAATTTGTGGAATAAAGATATTATATTAGTACTATGCAGAAATGCAGACTAGACGGAAATATTTTATTCTTTCTATTTATACCGGAGACCGGACACGGACGCTGGACCATTTCTCCTGGTCCTAAAGTAGTTCAATTGTGTCCTTTCTGGTTTAAAATAATACAAATGATGCTATTTCAATTATAAAACATACATTCAGAAAACCTGTAGATAGATATCAAACGTGGCCAGCCTGACGTGGTTTCGTAATGCCTAAAATTTTTTTTTAGAATTACAAAGTTGAAAGTGCAATTTTTAAAAATTCATAATGTGGTGTTTTCATTATTGGGTTATGTAGAAATTCTGAAACAGTTAACTAAAATGAGCATGAATGGATTTAGACGGGTGTGAATTCATACGTAGAGACAGTAGAGAGAGAATATTCCTTTAATAAAGAATTGTGCCTTCCATTGAAGGTTGCCGAAAGACACAGAACACAGCCGACAAAATTTTACAAAATGGGTAATTAGTTTAAAAAATGTATACGATAACTGTATACTTTAGAATGTGACTAATGCTTACTGTAGAAACATCTGTGATGATTAAGTGTCATAAATGTAGTGATTGTATAAAATAGAAACGGACACTTGTTATCTCTTTGTGTGCGTTATTTTTTTATACCACATCATCTCATTCAATATTTTTTTGTCCAAATGCTTGATTCCAGATGATCGAATAATTTCTTTCCATTGCCTGGTTGTCAGGGGATAGATGACCTGTCACCAGAACTGCGACTTGTTTAATTTGCACCGGAAGTCCATCATTGACATTTTAAGAGCACTACATTCTGCAAGTGTTGGAGACTTTCCGTGTAGTTCAACGTTACGTGTTAAAGAGAGATTGAGACAAGGCTCAATTTACTAAATCACGTTCGAACCATGAGATGCCAACATCACTTTTTACTATTCTTCGCCGTTACAATTCTTGGCACCCTATGCTCCTTAATTTCAACTTCTGCAGCAGCGTCTGCTCTCAATCGCAATGATAAAATTGGAGCAAAGTAAGCATTTATAGCTGAAAATCTCAAGAAACTGGAAAATACGAGCAGGGCGTGTGCAATCGTAATTTGTTACCTCCTATTAACCAATTTCTAATTTTTAGGTATGAAGGCAAATCTGTAAGTCACGTATTGATGCGAAAGCGAGACCTCAGGAGAGCTCATCGTTCTCAAGAGAATGAAAATGTTATTTTATCAAATAAAATGGACGCCAATATAATGGAGAAGTTGGGAAATATGAAAATGCGACATGCTTCTGCAGAGCGATGGCGACGTCACCAGGTTAAGAAATTCTACCCTCGTTGATTCATAGCGATTAATTCCTAGCCTAATAATATTCAGAAAACGAATTAGCAGAAGTTCAATTTTAGCCCCAAGGCTATGTGTATTTTTTCAGCAAAGAAATAATCAATGCGTTACTCATTTAACGGAGTTTTAGTTTTCTTCTACAAGTTGTGCTAGCAATTAAGTGACGACACTGGTTTCCCATCCTCTGAGATCTTGTCGTAGAATAACAAGTACATTACGTATTGTGTTACATTATCGCTCTAACAAAAACAGCAACAAACATAACATACCTGCTGTGTTCTTGTACATTAAAGTCTAACTTGAAATATTTTACTGCGGTAGTGCGACTGCTCTTTACAAGAGATTTGATCGCCACGAGATAAGGAAAGCAGAGCAAAACTTTTGTGTCCTATAAGCATATTGTTTATCATGCTAACTCCATTTGTATCTTAACAGTCCCCTGCAGAGGTCAAGACACATAATAATTTGAAAACGGAAACAAAGGGATTCCCAGAAACAAAAATTAAGGATGACACCGGCAAATCTGTTGGATCGGAACATTCACAAGTAAATGCAGCAGTTGAGGAAAACGACTCATTGGATGAGAACCGGCCAAAACCGATCGGTCATTTAACACCCGGAAAAGGTCATGCAGCAGTGTCAGAGTTTGAGTGGCCTTCTTCTGCATTTGAGAATTCTGTCGGGGGTCATTCGGATAAAAATTCAGGTGGTCAAGGTCATCACAGTAATATCGCATCAGAAACAGGAGGAGAATTGCATTATGATAATTTCGCCGACAATGGTAATAGCGATGGTACTGCTGAAGGAACGGCTGATGTCGACACTCCTATCAAACAGCTTATCGACCAATCCACTGATTTGGCCAAAGAAACACGAGTTGTGTTTCAAGTCATCGCCGCCAGGGAAGACTATTTAGTTAAGCAGATGGAAGGTTTTAAACACGCCTTGAGGAATGCAATTGAAATTATTCAAGACATGGCCAAAGAAAATAAATTACGGTACAAGAGATGGGATCGGGCTGGGGAAGCTAGTGGTAAGTCCAATGTTCAGGTAGAATATCATTACCAGAAATTAGAAATTTTCGGCCTGTCCTAACCGGACGATTTCATTGATGAATTAATAACCTTCATTCAAACTCTACCGATTTCACATCTTAGGACCAGGGCCTTACAAAGCTTGTGTTTATGTTGAACCATCCGAGAGAATTGAGCAGCCTGAGCTTACCGGAAGAAATTCTTATTCTCCACCGGAGAAAGTTGTTCAGGAACCACAATATATTGAATATCCAACAGTGCCAGTGACTCAAGAGCCAAAGATTAATAGAGCGAGTGATGACATTGACCTGAGTTCAATATATTGGCTCAAGCTACCTCAAGATCAAGATAGTTCATCTATGGATCCAAAAATCCAAGGAGTTCTGAACGAGGTTCGACAGTCAGGGCGTGATGCCATTCTCGTTCCAGTTCTTAAAGGCTTTACAAATGCTGAAGATTTGGCCAAGGGCTTTCTCCGGGCGGTCCGCGTCAATCCAGCCGACTTCCAATCTTCTTCAATACGTATTCGTCGAGTAGTATAAATATGAAAAGGCTCGGTTATAATTAATTAAGATTAGCTGAAACATGTCCATGACGCGTTAATAGTGTATTGTCATGTACAAAAAATCATTTTTGCTAAGGTGTAAAATAAAAAATAAAATTAATCCGTTGTACGTATAGAAGCTTCTAAAGGACGGAGTATAGACAGAGACGGAGAATAGTGGAATGAAATGGCCCGTTAGATTGTGGAAGTGCGTTATCATTTTTGCAAGTACGAAACTACCCCAGATGAATGTGTTATCCGTCTAAAGAACAAATTTCTGACGGAGGGTAGAATGTCGATGATCCGTTAATTATTGGAGGCCACTAATTTTTCCCAAAAGCCTCTGAAACTTTGACTAAAGCAAAATATACTTATGATGATGATTCCGCTTTTTACAATTGGTATGAGTGCTATTTTTATGAAGAAAAAAAGCTTTCGCAAACCAAACCCACTAAATACAATTTTAAAAAAGCTAAACTCATTTTGAATTGGCCCAATAGCCTGTCCAGATTGTAAATATAACACAACGAATTTACCTCTGACAATGAGCAAAACACAATAATTGAAATACAAACAAACCAAATTAAACGGTTTCCGAATTCAATTTATTAGTTTCGTTGTGAGAAAATCAGCATATTCCGTAAGCGAATAATAGTAAGGGAGGCAGATCTTACTGTATAATTTTAAGAGTTTAATTGTTTTGGAATGGTTACATTTTTGTTCTAAATTAATGTTGATTTCGCAAGCAATCAACAGAGCTCATTACTGGATTTAAGAATTCTTGTACATACAGCACTTTTTGACATCACACATCCAATCGATATTCATTTCAATCAACTTTCCAGTTTGTTGTTCAGCGTTTTCTTTACATTTTGGATTGACTGCTTGCCCAACTACTTCAACAGCAGCTGCTTTCATCGTTGCCTTTGTTTTGATTTTCAAACCCATGATGGACTCTTCAATTTTCTTCAAGACCTTGTCAATTAAATCAGATGGCAAGTTTTCACCAGCTTTCCGGTATGCACCACGAATAAGGTATCCGATTCGAATTGTCACACTCTTGTTCACCAGGAATTCGTCACATTCAGCTTGGGTTAGAGGTGCAGGCGGTGGGTCTGCAGATGTTACGACATTCAAGACAGCCAAAATCAGAAGATACATCTTGAAATGTGCCATCTTAGAGGTTGTCTTCTGTACTTGGTTATTTTTCACTGAAATATATATGACACATATCAATATAAATGCTCACAACTTGAAATATTAAGAAGATGACGGATTTTATATCACGGGAAGCTTAACTAAGATTAATATAAATGTAATGTAATTTTAATGATATAAATTATTTTACAATAGTAGAAATCTTACCGTCTAGAGTTGACCTTAACGACTGGAGGTACGTTGCGAACTACGCAGGTTTCCAACATGGAACTTTTCCTAATAGATTGTTAAATTGTTCGCTTCACTCTCTGACGACAGTACAGCAATAAATATTATCATTGTATTTGAGAAGTGAAAGTGCACGAGTCAGAAAAATAATTTTACGATTTTAGAACAATCGACTAATCTACACTTGCATTCTACTAAGGTACAACATGGGACGAGTGTAATTAAAAATGAGAAAATGCACACGTGGAAATCATGAATGAATTTTTATAACGCTGACATAAACTCTACACTATTTTATTTCATATTAAGATGGTGACTATTTTTCCAAGAATGACGTGTCGAAATATTCCGGGTCTGTTTTCTTGAATTTCTGTAATGACACATTTTACAGTTTTGACAGCATTAGCCACCCATAATTTGATTACGCAATACGCACTACGTATTCCATGGGGGTTTTTTATAGCAATTTGACATCGAGATCGACATTGCCATAATTAATGAGAAAATGTGTACATTAAACTTGCGCTTTCTGGAATTATACCGTATTTAATATTTCGTTCGGAACCATATTTTCGGTTCCATAGTTTTTTCAATAATATGCATGCAAAATGTGATCAGAGGTGTGGAATCTCTTCTAAATGATTTCATGGAGAAGGTTATCTGGTGTCAACTAGGTTGTCAAGCTACAAAGTACTGGCAGTTATGGATAACTTATGAACATACAGCACGAATTACACGAATCAGGTGGCATACACTCATCAAAGTTTGACAGTGTTGACGTGCCGTGACGTGCGAAAACAAAACACAATTGAAAAAGCCAAATTGCAAATAGTATTTTAGTCCTCCCGTTATTTTGTTAATTTCATTTTTGCAACTGCATATGAAATGCATCAAACCCCTCAAATAAAAATACTTAAAAATGTTCGAAAATGAAAATAAATAATTCTATGAATTGCCTAACTTCAGAGGCAAGGTACTCCTTTTGTATTGCTACACACAAGTTCACAAAGCCACGACATATCTTCTGCAAGAATTGACTTCTGTCATACGACTTTTCAAAATCTTGCCAAAAATTCACTTGAACTTTCGTTGCTATGAATGACGCCAATAAAGTATGCTTTTACTTTATAAAGCTCTTGAAGTTCTAATTAAGGGTAGTTCAGCAGGGTTTGACGCAAGTACTCGACAGAAGAGTGGTCTATTTAAGTTGTCAATACTTTTCGATAACCGATAAGTAAAGCTTCTGTTCTTTTTCCCACCAATCAATCTGTATTTTGAGTGGAATTTTTTTTTCTGTCACCTCTTTACGTCAGTAAATTCCTCACTTCCTAGGAACGATTGATTAAAAATCATTGACCACTTCAATTTGAAAAGTTTGTATAGGTGAACGGTCAATCGAGCGACCTATTTTGCAAATCCAATCCTACAAGGAGGAGTGTGAATTTGATATGACATTTTTTGTATTTAACCGATTGACAGGATGCAGGTGCTGTCACCGTGATTATGATAGCAGCGACCAGGTGAATACTTGACACAATCAAAATGATACTATCTTTAAAATTGAGGTGACTATTAATTCCACTCACCCCAATTCATTCTTGTCACTTGGAATATTTTGTTCTGGCCTAACGGACTTGGACTCATCATGAAGTGGACTTTTGTTATTCTGGCTCTTGCCTGCTGCACAGCTTTTGCTAACGGTATGTATTTATTTAATTCTAAAATTTTGATTAATTTTTTAAGAAGGACGCACGGTTGTCATTCAATTGCTTTGCTCCCATCCCCAATAATTAAGAAGTGATTCTTGGCAATTTTATCCCTCTCGGAACCAAAACAAAATTGTAGTACACATTTGGTACATAATTCTATGCGTGATCCAGAATTAAAATCTATTGGTAACTCGTGTCCTAAATATAATAGCTTCATTTAATTCATGCGACATTTTCCGTGTGCTAAACAGTTAGAGGAAAGCATATTATCTTGAATTCAATTGAGCGTTTAATTTAACAATTAATAACTTCGTTAATAATTTCACATTAAATCCAGCTCTTATATACATTCCAAGTTATTTCCAGTTTAGGAGTTCTTGGAATGGCATGGTTTCTGGTTACGCGTTTTTGCGATATGGACTATGAGGTGACATTGGCTGGTATTTAATAAAAGACAGCTGCAATTTTAGATTAAGGACTCGGCGATTAACATTTAATCGTGCATTAGAAGTACACTGTTAGATAACCAGAAGAGTGAAAGTAATAATTGCTACTAAACTAGTTCAAATAAGACGTTCTAATTCGTGATTAGGTCATTTATTTCACTAGTTAATATTTCCAACCATTCCGCAAGTTTGCCTGTTCATTTTTAAATCTCATCATTTGTCCATGGCATTTTCAATTTTGCTTTGATAATTTAAAATTTTGATTTTGTAATCGAACACATGCCGACTTGTCATTAATTTTGAAGTGCCACTTGATTAAATTCCATACATGGCTAATGGGAATGTTTGCGCCATTAAATACAGTAATATGAGTACGATGGGATCATTAATAAAGCAGATATGTCTAAACTGAAGTACACAGTACTTGCCCGTGTAGAAAAATGTGTTTATCTCCACCGAATTAAAATAACATTCGACCCGTGCGTACGCTTGTCGTCATACATAGTCATACATGAGATTACAATTAAATTCCTTTTTACATACGTAAGGCACGATATTAAATACTGTCTTGTTAAAAACTACACCAGTATATGCATTCGACGCAATTATGAGTGAATTATACTGAATTCTCTAATAATGATGTTTTTTCCATTGCAGCCAAGCCCAGAGCTGTAACGAGGAACCCAAACGAGGTAGGTCAAATCAAACATTTTTGTTTAAAAAATGATCCAGATCTTATTTTATCAGTTTATAAAAAGGAGCTTAGACATGGCTTATGGCGCTTGGGCCCCATTTTTGATTTGTCGAATAAAACAGTGTTACTTGTTGTTA
>JAQIXO010000666.1:0-16936 GCA_034700305.1 Protaphorura armata
TATTGACCAGCTTTAAATAGAAAAGTACCCCTAGTAGTAGAGCAATCTTGTTGACTAACGAACTCGTCCGGAGCTATAACCTAAGGGTCTCGTACAACAGGTTTGAAGTGATTCTGTTAAGAAATGCGACTGCTAGAGTGCCCCCGCACGCACGTACTAACACGACGAACAAATGTATAGCTACAGACTCATGGTCTTTCGCAATAAATTGGAAAATAATTTTGATTATTATATTTTTATATTGACACACAGTCCACGTGAGGGGTGCTCAGCCGTTGAGTGGAGAAATGGAAGACGTTACAATGGGTCTAGCCATAAGAACTGGAAGTGGTCCTGCAAGAAAGAATTTAGTAACTCTTCAATCTCGGCTGAAAACATATATAAATTGGCCAGAATCAAGTGGACAGTCTCCACAGACTATAGCAGAGGCTGGCTTCTTCTACATTGGAACAAAGGATCATGTAAAATGTTTCTACTGTGATGGTGGACTAAGAAATTGGGAGGCATGTGATGATCCTTGGTCAGAACACGCCCGATGGTTCTCAGCCTGTCCCTTTGTTGTTTTAAATAAAGGCCCGGACTACATTAAATCTGTGAGCGAAGCTAAACCCCCTGTAATGTCTAGTACGGTAAGTCAGCTACTTGTCTGCTTATATGGCTGGCTTATTTGTTTAGAAAAGGAATATTCATTTTTCGTTAAATTTTTGCATCTGATCACTCTATTCCGTAGTATATAATTCTTGCTTTCCGCTCTTGCACGATTGAGTATTAATGTGTTTTTGTTATTTTCTTTAATAGAGTTTCAAAAATTCAACAGTGGGGAATTCCTCCAGAACCGCACAACCGAGACGGGTCACAGATGAAGATTTACGCCAACTAATCGATATGCCAATTGTCCAGGTAATTTATTGAATTAACTACAATCGACAGTATTTTATCGTCTTTCCTTCGAGAGAGTAAACTATTGACAGTCGACTTGTGTTTTCTGAGTGCATTACCTAATAACTTCAATTTTGTTATACAGGCTGCACTAGAGATGGGCATGGAAGTTGGGAAGGTAAAGGGAGCTCTCCAGTGCAAGCTCCAACAGACTGGATCTCCATTCCTGACAACGGAGGCTTTACTGGAAGCAGTACTCGGACGAGATCGAGAGTACGACTCCGATTCTGACACTGACGATGACGGAAATGACGAAGACGAAGACTTTGACCCTGTCCAAAACATTACCGCTCCTCCTGATACTAGCACTTCAGCTGCCCTTGTCGCAAGATTTTCAGCAGCCCGTGAAGCTAACTCAAGTCCTTCTGTCAATCCATTAATGACAGTCACGCCGAGTAGATCGGTGGAAAGTAGTCCGAAGAGTTCCAGAGTGGATGAATATGTGGCCGGTAGTCCTATGGTCGTTGTCAAGCCCACGGCAACTCGATCTCTGATTGTGAGTGGGGACAGTGGAACTTGTTCTGTTGAGAGTAATTTTAGTGACGAGGAACACATTGAAAGTGAGCAAAATGTTCAAATGAAGGATGTTAAGAAAGGTAACCATCAAATTATTTGTAATTTCAGAAAGTTATTTATACGTTTGAAATAATTTGTTTTGTTGATTTTACAGCTTTGGAACTGAAGGAGGAAGAAATTAGAAAATTAAGGGAAGCTCGACAGTGTAAAATATGTATGGACAATGAAGTGGGTGTTGTTTTCTTGTTATGTGGTCACTTAGTGACTTGTGTGAGTTGTGCTACAGCACTATCGAATTGTGCACTGTGTCGACAACCAATCAAAGCCGTGGTCAGGACTTACCTCTCGTAAGGACTTGAAGTGAATATGAAAGAGACATGGAAATGGATAGTAAATCAGTGACTCACGAGGGAAGTACCCGAGTAACGAAAAAGCGATTTCGTCCAAATTATTTTTCTGAAGAGGCCATCGGATTTCATTAGACTCGTCTTTTTGGAAAATCCTCGAGTGACCACTACTGGGGGGTCAAAAAAAATTAATCAATTCAATTTTCTTCGTCTTTCGAAAATTGAATACCTACACCAGTACTGTAAGGATGGGATAATTTTGAGAACTCGTTTATGAACAATTAATCCCAATATGTAATTCCAATTTTGTAATTTCAATCAAGCACGTAGCCTGTACTCGACAGTATGCGTGCAGTCAGTGCAAAAGTTAATTACGTTGTGATTTTATATTGATTTCTATATATGGAAGCAGATGCCTAAGTCATAACTAATTCTAATTAGTGATTATAAATGAAAATTATTATTTTAATTGCCTCGGTCATTCTACTAGTAGCTTGAAATGTTGAATTTCACGGATTGCTAAAAGTATATCGTGGATTTAATTTAAATTGACTTCCGCCTTGGAATAGTAGAGCTCGTGCAAGATTAAAAGAGTGTAATTGACACACTATCAAAATTAAATGACATTGATTCAGGTGAGATTGTCCATTCTCTCCGTCCTTTGCCTATCAACATCAATTTATAACTGGCCATCAGTTGAATACACACACGATCCGACTGACGTGGGCGTGGCAGGGCCAAAGGTGTTAATTAAATTATACGAAACCCATTACCATTATGAGATCATTCTGACACAGAATATGGACGTACGAGTTCATAGGAATTTCAGATCAATATTCCTGTCATTTTATTAGAAAGGAGTGCACGAATAATTTCCTGTCGTGAAATACAAATACAGCATAACAAAAATGTATTTGGTTTCATTTCCGGCAGCTCTTGGAGTTGGAGTCACAAGAGAAGCTTCCGGAGTGTTTATGTTGAGAGACTTTAGATTCCAAAAAACTCCGATTAAAAAAAACGATTCGGAAGAAATACATATACATACATACATGTACACGGACAGCCCGCATAAAAGGTAATTTGTATTGTTAAATATGCCGTACGACGCCGTACGTACTTGGTCAATTACTTTTAATATTTTTATCAGAGTTAAATTTGGATTCACTTTCCAGTCGGTCTATATTGAATGTCCATCAGTAATAAACAGATTTTACACCCCGGGAACCTCCCAGTCGTTCCAGTCCATCAAAAAGCTGACGATCGATCGGTTTGTGAAAAGATGAGACGCATGCACACCGATTCACCTCACAGAAGAAGAGTTCCACCCAAAGATCACTTTCTCCAGACTCCGAATCCGAATTGGATTCAATTCGGAGTTCCAGTCTCCAGGATATACGTAGTAGTCTAAAGTTAACACAACACTCCTCTCGTCACACACACAACACACATTCACGTAATGTGGAATTCTTTTACACGTCGAACGGGAAGTTCGCAGTGACTTTAAAGGTCACCACAATACCCAGGTCAAAAATGTGGAAATTGATCTCTTGCTGTGTTATCTTCATCTCGACGATTTTTCTACATTCACAGGCAGAGAAAATTCCATTGGGTGGGTCCAATCATCAAATAAAATTTAATTATTTTGTTAATTGTTTGCATTTTTTGTACAGCAGAGAAGTATACGAATTATTTTTCAGGTGCAATTTTTGAGCAAGGGACGACTGAGGTTCAGACAGCCGTCAAAGCCCTCATGCAGTCATGCACCACAATACGAATGATAAGAGGGATGAGTTATTGGCCTATGTTGATATCATCAACACAGCAGATGCTTTCAAACTCTCCAGGATAAGTAAGTATACGCCTCTACTAGTAGAAGGAATAGACTGAATTTATAAAAAAAAAATCAAGTTGGTTTTGCATGTAGAGTACGTATTATAATTGTATTTAAAATTTGATTTAATGATTGATTAATTAATTCTCACAGTTTGTAATCAATTTGCACGTGGGGTGTTCGCTATGGTCGGAGCCATGAGTGCTGCCTCATTCCAAACATTTCATTCCTATGCAAATACGTTCCAAATGCCATTCGTCACTCCTTGGTATCCTGTGACGGTGAGTGGGCTTAAAAGTTCAACACAATTTTTATGGGTTTTACAATTAATTGGAACTATCAAATTAATTCCTACATTTTCCGTTAGATGGAAATCCCTGGGATGGATTTTGCGAGCCGAGTCCAACCGCCTGACCTTCACCGTGCAGTCATGGACACGATAGCTTTCTACGGGTGGAAGCAAGTGATTTATCTCTACAATACACATGAAGGTCAGATCAAGGGTCAAATAAAATATTTAATCTATAGTTTTGATAAGTTTTGACAAGCTGAATTAATTCAGGACTCCTCCGTCTCCAATCAATTTTCCAAGGAATGGAGTTCAAAAATGACTCACTCCGAGTTACAATCGTGAGAAAAATTACCAGCGCCAAAGATGCTCTTTCCATTTTGAGGAATATTGAATTGTCTAGCAGGTTTGACGCCACACTTAATTTCTTCAGCGCAGCGAAGTGCTCACGCTTATAAATGCCAATTTTTTTAGATGGTCAAACAAGTACGTGGATCTGGATTGCCCAACCGCTCTAGCCAAAGATATCATAAGTCACGTGCGTGATATTCACATGGGGCGGATGACTTATCACTACATCATCGCTGGACTCGTAATTTAAAATTTTATAGAATCGTTTTGAATTTTCAAAATTTGAACCAATTTTATTTGTTAAAATTCTTTCAAAAAATGGGCATTCGATGACTACTGGGACCCTGGGATAGTTGAGTTTGGTGCTGTGAACGTAACAGGATTTCGAATGGTGAACCCTGACAGACCTATCGTTCGGGAGTTTATGAAGAAATGTTCATCTGACCCAAACACATTCCCAGGAGCTGGAACTAATTTCATTTCGGTAAGATTACGCATGGTAATTTTACCGAATTTACAATTTTGAACGCTCTTACAATCGGGTAATTCTCACAAGTATTAGAATAGAATTAGAATTTTTAAAGAGAGAGAGTCAAATTAACACAATTGATAAATAAAATTCTATACACAAATGGATGTGTGACAAAACAGCAAAGGAAAAAGGATACACGATAAGTCATGTTGTTCTGATCCGGAAACAAAACGATGTGTGAGAATTTATGATCCACCAAGTAAAATGGTTCTTTTTTTTCAACAGGTCAAAAACATCAAATGGTGAAAATTTAAATGCACACAACAATTAAAGAGCTAGAGCAAAATTTTTTTCGGTAAACATATATTTCACTTTAACACCATAGAAATAAAAATGAGACATACTTATCTATGGGTATAATTTCATGACATATTTTGTTCAATTGAGATATTCTATTCAGTTTACTGATATGTGATGTTCTGTTCAATGAAACGAATTATAACCCGTATTACCAGTATGGAGTATCATATGTCGCACCAAATGACCACTCGTGCCGTACGATTTTGTGCAATGCTGGCATTTGTGTGGTTTCTCTCCTGTGTGTGTTCGTATGTGAGTATTCATGGATTGGAAGGTCGAAAATATTTTTGCACACATTTGACAACTATATGGTTTTTCTTGTGTGTGGTGAATTCTTGTGTGTTTCACCAAACCACTGGAATCTCGAAAGGTTTGAGTGCAGAGTGAGCATTTGTGTGGTTTCTCTCCTGTATGGGTTTTTACATGTGAACTTAAACCGCCAGAGGCATTAAAGGATTTGGAGCAGTACGAACACTTGTACGGTTTTTCTCCGGTATGAATTCTTATGTGTACACTCAAAGCACCAGAACTACGAAATAATTTTTGGCAGTGTGAGCAATAGTAACTTTTCTCCTTGGTGTGAGTTCGCACATGTGATTTCAATTCGGACGAGCGTACGAATGTTTTAGGACAGAGCTTGCAATGGAATGGTTTTTCTCCTGTATGAGTTCTTGTGTGATGCACTAAACAAGTTGAACTAGTAAATGATTTTGAGCAGTATTGGCATTTGTATGGTCTGTCTCCTGTATGAGTTCTGGTGTGAATCACTAAGGCGTTGGAATGAGCGAAACATTTGGGACAATGTGAACATTTGTAAGGTTTCTCCCCTGTGTGGATTCGCATATGCACTGACAAAGCACTGAATGTCTTCTCACAAATTCCACAAGAGTAAGGTTTTTCCCCTGTGTGAGTTCGCATGTGTGACTTTAAATGCACTGGTTGAGTGAAAGTTTTCGCACAAATTTGGCACTCGTGCGGTTTTTCCCCGTGATGAACTTGTAAATGTCTCTTTAAATGTATTTTCTGAGTAAACTTTTTCAAGCAGATTTTGCAATCAAATGGTTTCTCGCCTGTATGAATTCTTGTGTGATTCACTAAGTCCGCTGAACAACTGAACGATTTTGAGCAATGTAAACATTTGTGTGTCCTTTTCTTTGTATCGTTTCGTGAGCGCAGAGTCCTGATGGACGATGTGCTTAATTGCCCGTACTTTCTGACATCTTCCAAGACTTGACCGCGTATATATGTCAATGTATTTAGGTCAAGTTTTTGCACGAAGACTCTCAATTGTGTATTTGGATGAAGCTTCAAATCCTTTGTAGACATCATTTCCGCCAATCTTGAGTTCAACGAGAATCAAAATTATTAGAAAATCTTTCTTGCATTTCCTATCAAAAAATATTTTTTTTTAAACACTATTCGGCCTGTTACCTTTATAGAATAGTTTATGGGCGAGACAATTCGTAGTGCTGTGAATTATTCCCAGATAGTTGAAGCGTAATAAGGCCTGAATGCCGTACGGCTGCTGTATACGACAGGTCCAATATCTTTTACTAATTCCTGCGACTGGACCTAAATAAAGAATTATGATGTTAATAAGTTATACAACGTAGTATACTACTCGTCGCACGACTTAATAATTGGAACTGAACGGGACTCTTTGGCAACATTTTTGTATGGTGATCGGATCAGAGGAATATCAATAGTAAATGACTTGTAACAATTAACAACCTCGACACAAAGAACTACCAAATTGATTTGAGATTCTATGAACTCCAGGTGTCGATTACAAATCATCTCCATTATGTCAACTCAAACCATATAATAAATTGTTTTCAGTTTGTTCTGTCACCATGTCACCAAGATACACATTTTTGTAATAACACCGAACACGGCATATTACAAACATTTTTATGAGGTAGAAATGGCATCAATTAATATTGTATTGATTATAAAATTAAGGCCAGCATACAGAATAGAGTCTACTTTTTATCACAAAATAAATGTGATCTGAAAAATTACATTTCCCTCACCCCAATGTTCAAATATTTCACGTTGATTCAGAAACTTTTCAGTACCACAGGGTTGTGGGTGAAAATAATGATATTATTAATTCAAAAAAAAATTCTTTCTCTTTTGAGTCTTCGGTGTTGTATTCAATGTTCTGGACTATTTTTCCACTTGGACTGTTTTAGGTATATATTTTTATTTTGTAAGTAATTAATGTTTACTGTTTCTACGTATCCAAACTTAACACTTATTGCGTATGGTATGTACGTTACAAGCGAATGCGTAGACACAACCAACATTACGAGTTGACTTTTACTAACTCACACACAAACCGGAAATACAAAACCAAAAGCAGATAACGAAGGGGATTCGGGTTGAAAAGAAACCACAGCCATAACATATATACGTAATGGTAAAAGTTAACTCTTGGCCACATTTCTAACCTAACCTAACCTAACCTAACCACCATATTGGATTCGTTTAGTTCCAACTTCCTCGGAGCAGCAAAGCTGCTCTTGGCCACATTTCTAACCTAACCTAACCTAAGGTTACTTTTCATGCACACAATGAGTGTAACACGTTCATCATATTTCAAGAGCAATAGCAGAGAAGACTCAAGCTTACCAATGAGAAGGCCCATGCCCATATGCTTGTGTAGGCTTCCTAAATTTTAGTGCCAGACCAGCTAGCTGCATCAGAGAGCATCTGAGCACCTATGCGTTGGTCTGCCACTATTATTATAGAGCCTATACAAGCATACGGGCCTGGGCCTTCTCATGCGTTGGCCTGCACTATTATTATAAAGCCTATACAAGCATACGGGCCTGGGCCTTCTCATTGGTAAGCTTGAGTCTTCTCTGGCAATAGTAATTATTATACCAGGAGGATTTGTTTATAAACGAATCTCAGAAAAGCCCATGATGTAAATTATTAATTACTCAACAACTAAAGCATATCGATAATTTAATGATGGCATGACGATCCGAATAACATACTCATTGCATTTCGGGGTACGAAATCCCGAAATGACCCCGAAATCGTAATTAATTCATCCCACTCTCCAAATATTCCAGATTCCCAAATTCAGCAATAACTGCCTCGTTAACGTACTCCTTCATGAGTTCAATTTTCTCCGCCCCCTTTATATTTGTCCAGGAATTCCAAACGTCTTTCTCAAAGCCTGGGAGCAAAGGTCGTTTCGTGTCACAGTCTCCTATTTCAATTTGTCTGTACAGAGCATGGAATTTTACTTTGATAGGGGGTCCAGTTGGTATCCTGTTAAATTAATGGTTGAAATTAATTATAACTATTTTATTAAAATGATATCTGTAATTTTGTACCCTCTCCTTTGCGTCGACTCAATAATTCCTTGATGAAGGGTTTCTGGGCTTCGTACTGTTGTTCAATCGTCAAACCCATTCCGTGGCCCTGGCTGACGCTGTTTATAGTTAGGTTAAGGAGTACTTAATTATTAATCAGAAAATAGATGATGTTATTTTCCAAATTCAATTTTATTCACTCTTTCCCAAAATGGCCATGGATTATTTATTGTGATTGAGCAGTGGCTAATAGTAAGTTTTAATTATCACGCTCTAATTCTTTATCTATATCAATCGAATCCAAGAGTGATTGAAATTTTTTACATTGTGATGGGATTTAAATGTGAGGTATCTAATCAGTGGAATATTTTACATACAATTAAATATTAAAAAACTACATGTTAAACTGGTAATTTAGAGTTATGGCGATACGCAATGGCAAGATTTTATTGGACTTGTATTCTTTTCTTGATTTCGTTTTATATATCCAGAATCCAGATATTTCAATTCTCGTCAGTTATTTCTTTAAGAAGGATATGCATTTTTTGTTATCAAATTTTAATTAATGAATGGATCTACAACCTACAACTAGTACAATCTTCTATATACATAAATATAAATATAAAAATATTTCTTTTTTTGTACATTACTAGTGCCGCACCCTGTATTCCGATTCCCCCCATAGAATCCCTCCAACACACCGAGCAAAAGAGCCAGCAAAAAACGAAAAAATTCAAACGAGGCAAATTCCTGAGCATAATTTCAAATTTCATTCTCAGGTCACCGACTTCCAAAATTTTCCTCTAAGATTATTTATTTTACACAAAAATTTACTTAATTTACTTGCTAACTTTTACTATGCTTGAACTCACAGAAGTCTCCATGGATTATAATTTGGAGGATAATCAGGTAAGATTAATTTTACTATTTTACGTAACTGATTTAATCAATTCATTGACAATTTTAGAAATACTAGTTATTTGTTAATTGTTATTCAATGATTTTATTTTTTGACACATATTCGCTACATTTTCCGTGACTCACCGATCGTAACGTAAGCCCGATCTCAATTCAGGAGGAGGATGATTTGATCACAATTATGGTCGTGACTGTGACTTCTGTCAATCGATTCACTTTCACTCATCCTAATAAATAAACTTTATGCTGATGTATGTTACATATTTATTTCTACAAAAAGATTTGTTATCCGAATTTCCTAGGTAAAATTCTACTAATTTAATTAATTAATCTATTGAATGTTGACAATTAAGGATGGATTCATGAAGAAAAATCGTCAGCCTTCAATATTTCACCAAGTTTTGAAGAAACCTTCTATGACGCTCAAGAGTTTCAATCTTTTTGATCAAGCCATTAGTAAGATTATGTGTATATTTATATTTAATGAATTTAAGGTATAATGTTATGAGTTAATTAATTGTTACCTTTAATTGTTATTGCAGACATTCCAGTTCCAACGACAGCAGCTGCATACGTCATGCTACACAAGGCGGGTTACATATTTGCACTGGCCTATGAGTCAGGAAGTGTGACAGTTTGTAAAATTTCGAATGATGATACTTTGGTTCTATACGATTTGAGACAAGCCAACATGTTTGCACGACTTCTCTCTTTTACTCCGTCACTCCTCAGGTCAGTCTCAGTTCACTCACCTTTTCCATTGTTTAGCTTTAAAAATTCTAACTAACTCTAACTCTAACTCCAACTAACTAACTATTATTGTCTTAACTAAATTGTTGTTTGTTTTATTACTTTTATTTTTTAGAGGTCCACCAAATTCACCAGACGCTGCTGTAGGGCTCCAATTTTTCACTGCCAAAATTGCGGACTAAGAAAATATTTTTGGTCACACTTTCCATGAATGGACATCTTCGTCTTTACATTTGTAATAATTTACAATATTTGAGTGATTGGAGTGTCATTTGATATGATATTGTGGATCGAAGATTTGCATTGGATGGTTATACAGGTAATTAATATATTGTGAATTATTATTGTTAATTAATTATTTATTGCGAATAAAAGTTAATTGCTTATTAATTATAATTTTCAGATTGCAACATGATCCTCCGAATGTACAAATCTTCAATTCTACGAAATACATTGATTCTCCAGTCTCTCTTGACCAATTATTTTGCTCGACACGGGGAAGGAGACATCAGAATGGTTCCTTCACTTCAAGACCAAAAAGAAGCTCAAGAAACTTTCAT
This sequence comes from Protaphorura armata, assembly GCA_034700305.1. NCBI lineage: Eukaryota > Metazoa > Arthropoda > Collembola > Poduromorpha > Onychiuridae > Protaphorura > Protaphorura armata. The sequence goes on from JAQIXO010000666.1 coordinate 10,663, forward strand.
TCATTGTTTTTGACTCATGGGAATTTTGGAGACGAGTGCAGAGTTTGTTCCCGATAGTTTGATGTAAGCATATTTTTTTTTTCAAATACATTAATAATGCTAACTAAACTAAAAAATTTAATAATGTAACATTATTAATAAATTTTTTAGTTATTTGGTTTATTGTTAATTTTATGACGCTGAGAATTATGTTTGCATTTTATGCAGGGAGCGTGGTCAAAAGATTGCAAATTTACTCGGAAGTGCAAACGTGGATCATTCACTTCAATTTAAATTGATTGAATTTTGGCCCATGAAATTAGTTGACATGTTTTGTCATTCAACGAATGGTGGACTCGCGGTACGAAGTCGTGTTGTTTGTAGGAAATCAAAAATCATTTCTTATGCCGATGCAGCTGGGAGAGCTATGTAAGTTTTACAACATATCAAAAATAATTTCTTAATTTTATTTCTATATTTCTAAATTTTGAATATTTTTTGAATATTCTTTAGTTGGCCAAATGAAGACACAACGGAACATCCATTCGAAGAATTTTTAATCTCTGCTTGTCAATACACTGCCTAGGATCAATACGCTACGAATATGGGGATCGAGAGAATGAATGGAAAGTTAACTCTGAGTGAGTGAACATGTCCTAGACTTTTTTAATATTTTGTTGTGAATTGTGAATTTCTAGAACAATTTGATTATTTATTTAACATCTTCCATTTCCACAGAAAAATTCTACCACGGAATAGCAGATTTATTCAGTGGAGATTTTGATTTGGCCTTGGCCAGATTTCGCTCAATTTCTATCCCAGAGATTGTGGATGACGCCTACGTTTGCACGAAGCTTTTAGGATGGCAACAAGAGTCTGCTCTCCCACCAATTGTGTTCATCCAAAAGGTAAGGCAAAGTTCAACTTTCACTGTACTGGGGCTGCATTTGGTTATATAATAAATCTGTATTGGTTGATTCTTATTTTTTTTTTCAGATAATCAACCTCTTCCAAATCTTCAACCATACAATTTCAATTCAGACTCTGGCGTCTGAAGCTCTTCTGACTTCCCCTGAGCCAAGATGGGTTCGTGTAATGTCCGGGGACTAGGATTTAAATCCGCTCTACAGATTGGTGACTATTCCTGTGCCTATAATTTCATCCGTTCCATGCCTCACGAAGATGGCCGTGTTGGGAAAGAGAAATCCTCATCCCTTAGGACTTTCATAAGTCAAGTCCTGGAAAGAAGTGACATTGAAGTCCTCATGAATTTAGACATGGACGATAATTTCTTTCGACTCACGAGCACCAAAGAAGAAATTGATAAAATCTTCTTGAACACTCAAGCCAGACTAGCTAATCCATGGGCTGAGAATGGAATTTATCAAATGATTTATCTCTACCATCTCACTCGAGAGAATTATAGAAAAGGTAATTTGAAATTTTCTTCACTGATGGATTTTTTCGTGATATCAATTAAAACATAATAATTTATGATTAATTTTTCTACAGCCGCATCAGCCATGCTTGAGCGTGTGATACAAATCGGAGCCAAAGGAAAAGGAATTGAAGCTGTGAAGGCTCAACGTGACTCATATTTGGACATCCTCACTTGTCTCTCACTCGTTGAAGACAAAGTCTTGGCATTTGCGAACAGGAGTGATGATTTGGACTTTGTCACTCTTCTCAAGAATATGAGAGAGACAAAAACAAAAGTTGCGAAGACAAAGAGAAGGTGGAGAAGAAATGGACCAGGCTGGGTCTTCTAGGGCTGAGTGGAAGGTTAGTTTTATTTGTTTTAATATACATGTATATTAATTAACAATGAACTATAATTTGTTAATAATTATAAAAGATTTTTAATAAAAAATCAATTCATTCAATTTCTTTTCGTTACAGATCGTGGTTCCATCTGAGAATGCTAAAGAAATTAAGATTTCCACTCAAATTAGAACATATGATGAAGCCCTTCGTGAATGTGAACTTTGTAATTGTCTCATTCTTGTGGAGGATAAATTGTCTTCGGATCCTATTCGTTTTAATGGTATGGAAATGGAATAATAAAATGTATTTTTACCTACTCTTTTTTTTTTAGTTATTTTAACATATAACTAATTATTATTTGACAGATGGAAAACGCCGTGCAGTTGAGACGGTTGAATATTTAGCACTTGCCTATGATGATGCCATAAGATTAGCCGGCCAGAATGTGGGACATTTCAGTTGTTCCAGTCATTCGTGGATTTTCCACTGTTTGTGTCAATTTGAACTACGATATTGCACCTACTGATGGAGACCCAGGTGACTATGTCAGATTTTTGGATACTTCTGGTAAGAATATGATATTTGAATTAACTAATTTGAATTGAGCATTTAATTATTAATACATATTTCTATTGTTGACCACTTAAATTACCAAACTCGGGCTGGGCTCAAGTGTTGTTGAAATGGCTTTGATGATTCTTCAAAATTATGTTAAAAAATATGAGAAACCCAAGGAGACATACGTTCATGAAGAAGTTACTTTGGAATTTTTGTCTTACAATATCAATTTACCACGCTGGCTCGTGGATTCGTATAAGGTACAGTATAAAATAAAATATTGGGTTTTATATATTCAGAATTTAATTTCTCCTGAATTTTGATTAATTTTGGAACTATTTTTGTTGCATAAAGAATATAGAAGTTTACATCTTTTTTTATTTTAGAAACGGGATGCGGCTCAATTGCTCAACTGTTATTTACCATATGGAGAATTGGAAGAGGCTACAACATTGGCCGTTGATATTGTGGATGCTGCGCTGGGACGTCGAGATGCTAAAGAATTTGACCCTAGTATTGAGACCGTGACACCTTATTTGTCTGACCCTACTCTGCCTATGCCTATGATTGATCTCTTAGCTGCGGATCTTACAGCCAAAAAGGAGAAGGAACCAAAGTGTGAACAGGTAAATTGATGGGATACTTATAATTGGCGGCCACGTGATGAAGTGACTCCTTTTTAACTAATTATTTTTTATACATATTTTGAATTATTTGAGAAAATGTCTTACATTTTACAGCTACTGATACTGAATACACTCAAGGCCAGATGTGATGACTACGTGATTCGAGTGAATGAAACTAGATGTGAACGGATGATCATGTTTTCTGCCTAAAATATTTGCCTCGATACCCAGTTTAGTAATTAAATTAAATTATATTAATTTTCTACATTCTTCTGTATTTGGATAAAAATATTGTCTACCTTTTTTTGAAACTACAGTTCACTGCCAATTTGTATCAATGCATGTGTACCAATTAATAAATAATTAATAATAAGATTATTTGTGTTTCGAAACTTTTTTCTTTTTCGTACAGTCGTCGCAGTCACAGGGCCACTAAAAGTTTGCCCACATTTTCTGGCCAACCCTGTATATAAAGATAGAATTCGCAATGGCTCTCATTGTCTCATTTGGATTCTCCCCCAAAAAATACCGCGAAAGTCAATTCCAAGAAATTCTTTCTAAATAAGAGAAAGTGTTCCGATCGAAAAGCATACAATTTTTTGATTTTCTTTACACATTTTTAAATTTCAATTATTGTTGGGTGAAAGAATTCTGGATTACTGAACATTCTTTGTCAAATAATAATAGAAGAGTAAAGAATTAAAAATAAATGGTAATTCACAAAATATGACTTTAAAATAATTTTACTTAAATAAGTAATATTACTTTCAACCGCCGATTCAACCAACGGTTAAGAATTATCAGTTAGCATATTATCTCCTATATTTATTAGTAAAATGCTCGCATACATTCATGATAATTAATAATTGATAGTAGTTGAGGGGGTGGGGGTGGCCTTTGTTATTTCGCATTATATAGGGTTCCATACCCACTGAAACTCACAAACAAGTCACATTTCAGGGGTTGTGCCATTTTAAATTAATATTGTTGGTTTTTAAACATTAATGATTAGGAAATAAATGGAATTTAGTTGGTTTGGTTTTATGCAAATCAATAACGCATGTAAAAAACGCATGCAATAATTGACATTCACAGTACTACATTTGATAGACAATAATACGAACACCCACTTAGCCTTGGGCTAGGACCAATATTTGACTCGTAGAATGGAAAGACTCCTAGAAAATATAACCAAGCCATTTTTTATTTAACCCCTTAGGTAAGACTTGGGAATCGAACTCCACTACAACGAAATTACGGGGCCAGACCCCTACTTACTATGTTGCTACATCTTGCTGTAAAATAAATTGTGAGTACACCTATATTATCAATTACTTTTAATATTTTGTTTTTGTTCGTTATTAGCCCGTGGGACACAGTCCCGTGAGGGCTTATAAAATCCCCTTGAATGTCTGTCGCCACCCATGCTTCTCGCAATCCTCACAATCGTATATACAGGGTGAGTCAGAAATATGTCCACCCTTTTGAAATTGAATATCTTTCAAACTGTTTAACCGATTCGGGTGCGGTTTTTTCTAAAATAAAATTCAATGTATAGAAGGAGGATAAACATTGTCCTGAACCCTGTACGGCAAATTTTAGAAGTACTATTCGACGTCCAAACTTTTTTCCAAAATTTTAACATTACGGCTATGGGAGTATTTTTCCCCAATTTTGAGACATGACATAACAACCAGTGTTGATTTTCAACAATTCCAGTGAACTAATGGAATGGTCAGAATCAGTGTTTCATTTCTTGGCTAACTTTATTGGCTCATCTTACAATCTTACAAAAAGGACATGATTCACACTGACGCTTTGAAACGAACTCAAAAGATTTTATTCAAACAATGAACTATCAATGAACTTTACCAATATTAACTTCTAAAATAATCGAAAGTAATCGAAAACCTAGTAACGGGATGAAGGAACGGCACCACCAGCTTTACCAATGCAAAGCTCTAGTCTCTCCTCGACAGACAGACATGCAGCCTCACACATTTCCTTAGTGATTAATTTACAGCTATCCTTAATTCTTTGTTTGAGTTCGGCCAAAGTTTGAGGTTTATGTGCATAAACCAAATCCTTCAAGTAACTCCAAAAGAAGAAGTCACAAGGGGTAAGGTCAGGGCTACGTGTCGGCCAAGGAATCGGCCCATCTCGCCCAATTCAGTTAACCCCGAACGTCCCATCCAAAAAACTTCTCACTTTCAAAGCCCAGTGCGGTGGGGCACCGTCTTGTTGCTAAATGAAATCCTGCCAGTTTGGCAACTGAAGCAATTCAGGAACGACTTCTTCCTGTAACATTTTCATGTAACTATCCGCTGTTACATGTTACATTGTGTGGGAAGAAGAATGGTCCAATCAGGCCCTCCGCAACGAACTCCAATCCAAACTGATATGCCTTCTGATTTTTGGTTCACTTCAACTTGTCGATGTGGATTTTCATAGGCGTATTGTACCTCTCTTACTTCTGCACGAAGACTCGAGTAAAATGCAGTATAAACCGGGTTGTCTGAGCGAGTGGGAAAGTCGTACAAGACACCCAACGATAGTATCTGTGGGTTGGGTTGGGATTGTGTGCAGGCAACAACACAAGAGTTAGATAAGCCGGTGACCGGTTTTGGCTACATGGAGGTTGGAGGAGTGCTGTGGTTGGCTCGAGGCGTCAGAACCAGCCCAGGGCCGGCCAGAGCGAGCCAACCAGAAAACAGATGCGCGGAACTCACCGCCCACTACGCGCCAAATCTCGCATTACTCGTCTTGGGTGTCTACACGACTTTCCCGCTCTCTCAGACTACACGTTTTATACTGCACTTTACTCGAGTCTTCGTGCAGAACTAAGAGAGGTAGTGACAATAAGTGACGTGGTTCCTCTTATTCACATGTACACTCAATTTAAACGTTGCCTCATCCGTCCAAATTACATTTTCTGCGAAGTCGGTGTTCTTGTTCAATTCCAAACATTCCAGGGCAAATGCCACTCGTTTTATCCTGTCATCTGCAGAAAGTTTCTGTACAAAATCAGCCCGGAAGCCCTTTAGCCCAGCTTCTGCTAGCAGTCCGACTACATTGGATTGGCTGAGATTTGTATGAAGTGCCAGTCTTCGAGTCGAATTTTCAGGCAATCGAACAACTGCCATTGCGACCGTCTGGAATGAAAATTTAATTCGATTAAGTTTTCCATTATTAGCCCGTGGACGACTGTCCTGTAAGGGCTTATAAAATCGCGCTGTCCGTCTGTCTGTCTGTCTGTCCGTCCGTAACGCGCATGCTAAATACCAACAGTTGAAACGCACTCGGCAGCAACCATTCGGTAACATAATACACGAACCGCCACACCTTCA
>JAQIXO010000667.1:0-16924 GCA_034700305.1 Protaphorura armata
TAAAAAATAAATTCCCGGGAATATGCCCCGGAATATTCCCGGGCATATTCCGAAAGCGCCGGGCGGTTACAACGCTAATCAAGATCGCAAAAGACGCCTTTATTAATTGGCACTGCTTGGCCAATGTTACATATGAAAGACTATGTAATGTAGCCTAATTGAACTATAAAATTACTTGGAGTGGACTGGGTAGGTGTAGCTCTAATTACAATAGGATCATTCTCAGATAAATGACTGATCAATTTATTCCAATACTTATTATTACTGTACTATACTTAATTTTTACATTCGGTCTAAGCTCCCAGACATCACGGAAATCCATTTTCTTGAGGCAATGCGCTACACAATAAAATCGAATGGTTGGTTCTTTGACCAGTCATGGTCATAAAGTAGCACACGAAACAAAAGCCAAATCATGCGGAACATGTATTTTTATGTTACCGTTTCCCGTTCATTTCACGGTTAGTCTCATCTCATGGAAATCATTATTTGTAGTAGCCCGTTGATACCACTATAGCCTTCGACATTGGCAACTGCGATTAGAACAATATAATTGGCATCCTGATGTATATGAACAATAGTTTTCTTCCAATTTTAGTCCTTACGTCAAAATTAGACCAATTGAAAATATCAATTTTTTTCATCTTTCTATTTTTTTATTTGACGATTTTCTCATACTGCACACATATGTGCAATATTTTTTACAAAAATATCAATTTATCGAAATTAGAGGAAGGGGTGTCAAGGTTAATAACTCATTTAGAACGTTAGACACCTCTCTTACACAGTAACATTCAGAATCAAGGTTTTACTTTATTTACTGGGAAACCCAGAAATCACTATCCAATAAATCAGCCATGTCTTGTGTATAGGTGTAAAGCAACTTTATTTAACTTACTTTTATTAAAATAGACATGATCTTTTGACTATCAATACATAAAGAAGTATGAATAACACTCACTCAGTAATATTATTGTAAGTAATTAAATTGACTCCTATACTACATAGCCAAAAAATAAATTCTTAACCCACAATTACATTTCATATGACACATGGGTAATCATTATTTCATGAATATATTTTCGTCAATTTCAGTTCAGTCATCTAGAGGCTTCTACTTACTGTGGATTATTAAATGTGTTTTTAGTGTAGAAGATTGAACAAATGTTTTAAGGCAAGTTGTACATTTGTAAGGTCTGTCACCTGAATGGATGCGTGAGTGTACTTTAAAATGTGAGGCGTCAGAAAATGATTTAAGACAAATTAAACATTTGTAAGGCTTCTCCCCAGTGTGAATCCGTACATGAGATTCAAGATTAAAGGAAGTAGAAAATGTTTTGGTACAAATTCTGCATTTGTAAGGTTTCTCCCCAGTGTGAGTCCTCATATGAGAATAAAGGTTATTTGAGTTAGAAAATGATTTTGTACAACCTGGGCATTTATACGGTTTCTCTCCTGTATGAGTACGGACATGAGTGCCTAAGTGACCTGACTGAGTAAATGATTTAACGCACAATGGGCAATTGTACTGCTTTTGCCCAGAGTGAGTACGTTCATGACGACGAAAGGCAGAGCCATCTGAAAATTGTTTGGAACAAATTGAACATTTGTAAGGTTTCTCTCCAGTGTGAGTGTGTAAGTGAGTTTTAAGATTTCCGGATCTAGAAAAGTATTTAGCACAGATTTCACATTTGTGTGGCTTCTCTCCCGTATGAGTCTGTAAATGTTGTTCCATTCTAGACACATCTTTGAAACAGATCTGGCATTTGTGAATTTTACGTTTCTTTCTGTCCTGTGCATGTAAATGTGGTGTTGATAATTGTTCGGGTCGTGATTCGGGTAAGTTATCAATTGGGTAAAATTGTTCTTCCTTTGATTCAGATGGTAATTTGGCAGGTACAATTCTCTTGACCATCCTTTCAATCACCACACTTAATTTAACATTTGGTCCAAGCTTCCAGTCATCACGGAAATCCATTGTCTTGATGTAACACTACATGAGTAAAATCAATCAAAATATTTATCAAAATTTTTTAATTCTCATAGTTGATTGATCTTGATCTGGGGAGCAGACAATAAGAATACTAATTTTGCGCTGCACACCTTGTGCAATTTAGAAACGGGAAATCCCAATGGAAATAGAGTTAATTTGAATTTAAATTACTTTACTGGTATATGTTTAATGAATGGAATCTTTATTTTTATGTCTCTAACAATGATCATTCTAGACACCATTTCGACTAAAAACACAAGGAAATTTTTCGAGTGCGCGATGTATTTCCTACAATAATCTTTTTTACTTACCAAGAAGTTTTGCCTTTAATTATTTTATGTTACTCTGAGGAGGGAAAACTGGTATTCGAGGTTAGCCCTTCGTCATCTCAACACCTGTCGCAGATCAGGTTCTAGCACTTCAGACGATAGAAAAATAAGTCCTGTAAATATTCAAATAATGGAATTATGGAATTATACAAATTAAGAACAATATTTTTCTAAATGGAAACCTATTAAAACTTGTCTTGAAACCACCAAGAAAATCAAAACATTATTCCATAGAGGAAAAACAATATTTTATTGTTTGTATCACTAACCACTAATTAGTTGTTCGTGTTCTCCTTTATTTTTATACACGTTTTACAATATTTTATTTACTGGCAGAATTAGTCATGCTTGTTGGGTTTTAATTCTCACAATTATTATTAAATCATTTTATAGGCTCTTACGGTTTAACTTACAATGCAAAGAACTTCTGGAAGCTGTTTCTGTTTTGTGCCCGTTGTGTGATACAATGTGTATTGTTTGCTTTCCTCTCGTTCCCCAGTTACACTCTACTTCACAAAGTGAGTAGTGTCAGGGTGACTTCCCGTGAAATCAATTTTTATTTTTAACTATGACCCTTTCATAATTATTATAATTTTGTAGGCTGTCATAAAATAATACATGAGACCGAGACCAAACCTTAGACAACATATATTTATGTTACCGTCATCGCTTGACTTTTGTAGATATAAATCTGTGGTGTCCGAAACCAACAATCCAATTCTCTCAATTCTCAATCTTTTTTATTCTACTTTACAATATGTAACTTTTGTAATAAAATTACTAATAATTTAAATTAATTATTCCGACCAAGGTATCACCCTGAAGATAACGCGCTAATAATATTGAAAATAGATAGTGAAATAAATAATTGACTTCCAAAATTCATAAAACATTATAAACTCTCCAAAAATATTATATTTGCGTGAAATAGTTTCACATATTTAATATTTTCAATAATGTCATCTTCTTATTCATTTGAGTGAATTGAGTGGACTTTGTTAATTGGAACTAAATGGTCTAAAAATTTGGCACAAATACTTTCACTTATGGTTAAAAGAACTTTGTTACAACGTAAATGATTTTTTGACTATCAATAAATACTGAGGAAGGAGAAATATACTCAATATTAGTGTTTGCTGTTTCTTTTATTATACAATTAAGATTATAAACTTATAAACAAACAATTCCCTTTCATATGAGACAGCGGTATTTACTATTTCACAAATATTTTTCACTACTTAGACTTCAGCAAGACCTTTCTTTCTCCCTAGTGTGAACGAGTGAATGTTTCTTTAGTCCAGAAAGTTGAGTAAACGATTTCAGACAAGTCGTGCATTTGTAAGGTCTAACACCTGAGTGGATTCGTGAGTGAACCTTAAGATTGAAAGCATGAGAAAATGCTTTCTTGCAAATTAAACATTTGAAAGGTTTCTCTCGAGTATGAATCCGTGCATGGGATCGAAGATTCTTGGAGATAGAAAATGCTTTGGCACACACTTCACATTTGTAAGGTTTCTCCCCGGTATGAGTGCGAATGTGAACGTCTAGTTGGCATGACTGAGCAAATGATTTAACGCACAATGAACATTTATACGGTTTCTCTCCTGTATGAGTACGGAAATGCTTGTGTAGAGTGCCGGATAGTGCAAATGATTTATCGCACACTGAACATTTGTAGGGTTTTTCCCCAGAATGAGTACGCTCATGACGTCGAAAGGCAGAGCCATTTGAAAATTGCCTAGAACAGCTAGAGCATTTGTAAGGCTTCTCACCTGTGTGAATTCTAAAATGGATCATCAATTGCTGGGCACTTCCAAATGATTTTGGACACGTTGAACATCTGTGAATTCTCTCCCGAGAATGTGTACGTAAGTGAGCGCTTCTGCCGGATCTAGCTGCAAATGTTTTTGGGCACATTGGACATTTGTGTGGCTTTTCGCCAGTATGAGTTCGTAAGTGAGTCCTGAGTTTGGCGGAAAAGCTGAATGTTTTAGAACAAAACGAACATTTGAACGATTTCTCTCCTGCATGAATTCGTAAGTGTGCGTAAAGACCAGAATCATGTGAAAATCCTTTGAAGCAAACTGAACATTGGTGAGGTTTCTCTCCAGTGTGTGTACGGACATGATTCTTAAGATGTGAGGGACGAGAAAATGCTTTATTGCAGATTCCACATTTGTGTGGTTTCTCTCCGGTATGAGTTCGTAAATGTTGTTTAATATTCCTTACAGAAGAGATAAGTTTGAAACAGGTCGTGCAATTTTGACCTTTACGTCCTATTCTTGATCCAAAAGAGAACCTGGTGGATGTAATTCTCTCGTCCATCTTTTCAATCACCACACTTAATTTAACAGACGGTCGGAGCTTCCAGTCATCACGGTAATCCATTTTCCTTATGTAATGCTACATGAATAATAACAATTCATTTCAAATTCGCTAAATAGTCCTATAATTTTTGATCAAGCAAGGCTAACAAATTTTACTAATTTTACCCCAGTGGTAAGACTACTTACTTGAAGTCTACATCTATCCTGCTTACGAATTACAGAATTGCTCAGTTACAATTGACTGAGAAAATTTAAAAATTCGTCCCGTGTAACAGTAACGTTCACGGATATTATTTAATGAAGCAATAAAAACTCCTTCCTATAAAGTTTTGTGGTGTCTCACTTGTTAGACTTACCAAGGAATTTTGTCTCCGATTTTTTTATATTTCCGATGATTAAGAATTCAAGTTCTAGCACTCCCGTCCCGAAGATGCGATGGAGGATGAAAGATCAGCCCTGTAAATATTCCAATGATACAAATTACTACAAATAAATACAAGGCTTACGGCATGAAAATGAAACATACTTGAATATGTCCAGTGACTGACAAAATTGAGAAAATTGAATAGCAAAACGATAAGGACTGCTTGCAAGACTAGCTTGTAGCTCTTAACACTATATTTGATAGGCTCGTTTCTGTCTGATAGAATTCGTATCTTCAAACACAATTTTTAAAAGTTTTGTGTAACACATTATTGGCATAAGAAATTATTTAATTAGTTTTCTTAATCAAATTAGGTCAATTTATTTCTCACAATTAGTATTAATTTTATTACCGACGTCTACGGTTTTCCGAAACAAATAAATAATTGCGTGTTGAAAGTTATATTTTGTCAATAATTGTATTGGTGTACACTTTACCGCTCGCTCCCTTTTACAATTCACTACCTTGTTGTACTAGTAGTAGAGTAACTATGAACCCCATGAATCTATATACAGAAGATTGCCGTGAGTACATAAAAGCCACAACAAGTTTATGTTACCGTCAACAATTGACTTGATGGTTAGTCGAATTCGAATATTCTTGTGGATGGATGAATTGCGATTTAAAAAATAGTTTGTATTATGTTCTGTATCTATGTACAATATTTTCTGTTGAATATTAGTCTAATGCATAAAATATGATTTCATGTATTCCGCTATGTGAATGACCAAACATGCATTATTTCAGCTAACCTGGCGGATTGAATCGGTCGGACTCTCGGACTATTTTCTAATTTCGAGTATCCTAAGACTTGAATGATCAAGCAGCTGGAACATTAGGATTAGAAAATGAGTTTGGCATTAGCAGAATATTAATTAACTACGTTATTCTGAAATAGATCAGATGTATAAATTCACTCTGCTCGGTTTGGAATTAACAGTCATAAATTATTAAATTTAGTCCTGAGCTGTTTTCTGATTTCAGAATAAGTCTCAATCGGCGTGAAATGATTTCTCTAGAAATCGGCGTGAAATGATTTCTCTAGAAATCGGCGTGAAATGATTTCTCTAGAAATCGGCACGGACTCTACTGTAACCCACAAAGAATTTCAAGTATGGGGCAATGAGGGACATTGGGTAGTATGTGTACTAAATTGTTAACGTCTTATTTTATACCTAGAAAACTAGAAATATAATCAGCTGTGTCGCGTATTAGTTTGAAAAAATCCATTCAGTCTAGAGAATGTAGTATCGTCGATATCTCAAAACTACATACTGTAAAACTCCAGAATTTAATTTATTGTCAATACATGGAGAAGTGTGAATATTATATATTATTTCAATAATTTATTATTCTCAAAATTACATTTCCTACTAGACATAGACAACTAATAACTTAACAAACATATTTTTTTTGTACGGATATGTGAGTGAACGCTAGTAAATGATTTTGTACCTGAGCATTTAAGGGCTTCTAGGTATGTATGTATGCATGTATCTGTACGGCTAGTGAAAATATATGGTACATAAGTAATTAATATTTCACAAACATACTTTCGACTATTTGAGTTCAACATTTTAGAGTTTTCTCCCTAGTATGGATTAGTGAATGTTTCTTTAGTGCACCACCTTGAGTAAACGATTTGAGACAAGTTGTGCATTTGTAAGGTTTTTCTCCAGTGTGAATCCGTACATGACATTGAAGATTACCGAATTTACAAAATGTTTTAGCACAAACTGCACATTTGTAAGGTTTCTCCCCGGTATGAGTCCGTATATGAACGTCTAGTTGGCTTGACCGAATAAATGATTTAACGCAAAAAGAACATTTGTACGGTTTCTCTTGGGTATGAGTACGGAAATGAGTGGCTAAATGACCAGATTGAGAAAACGATTTCCCGCACAATGAGCATGTGTAATGTTTTTCCCCAGAATGAGTACGTAAATGGCGACGAAAAGCAGAGCCATCTGAAAATTCTTTGGAACAGGTTGGACATTTGTAAGGTTTCTCGCCTGTGTGAGTTCTTAAATGAATCCTCAAGTGATCTGCCTTTACAAATGTTTTGGAACACGTTGAACACTTGTGCATTCTTTCTCCGGAGTGTGAACGTGAGTGAACGATTCTGGCGGAAATATCTGCAAATGTTTTCGGACACATTGGACAATTGTGTGGTTTTTCTCCAGTATGAGTGCGTAAGTGAGTCTGGATTGCGGCGGAAGATCTGAATGTTTTAGAACAAAATGAACATTTGAACGGTTTCTCTCCAGTATGAATTCGTAAATGTGCACTCAGATTACTCTGTTGAGAAAATCCTTTAGAGCAAAATGAACATTGATAAGGTTTCTCTCCAGTATGAGTGCGCAAATGAGTTTTAAGATATCCGGACGTAGAGAATGTTTTAGTACAGATTTCACATTTGTGTGGTTTCTCTCCGATATGAGTCCGTAAATGCGTTTTCATATTGCCTGAACAGGAAATAACTTTGGAACAGGTTGGGCACTTGTGACCTTTACGTTTATATCTGCTCTGTGTGCCGAAATCTGGTGGTGAGAATGGTTCGACTCTTGACCCATAGTTCGGTTGGGGTGATTTCTCCATTGAGTGAAATTGTTCTTCTTGTGACCCAGAACATAATTTAGTGGATATAATTCTCTCGTCCATCTTTTCAATCACGACACTTAATTTAACATTCGGTCCAAGCTTCCAGTCATCGCGGAAATCCATTGTCTTGAGGCAATACTACACAAAAAAAATGGATTCAAATATTACAATTAGATATCAATTCCGGTTAATGGCCGAACCTTTAGGTCAATTGAAATTTTAATACACTAGAGGTGTATACAAAAAGACTTTTGGCAATAAACCAAATACTGAGATGTCAGTATATCAACCTACGGCAAAAACCAAATTTTCGGCTGAAATATTGATCAACTAAAATGTCGCCATTAATTTCAATTCATGATGATTTGTCAAGTTCTGGCTAACTTCCAGGAATGCTAGATTTGTGTGGTGCTGCGCTTTATAATTATATTAGCGATGACGAATGGTGTAGGAATGAAAAATGTGGAATGTTTCAAAAATATAATAATGAAATACGACTCTAACAATGAAATACCCAACTGCCAACCTGGACATATTTTCTAACGAGGGATTGTATAGTAACTGAATTATACAAGGTTTAATAGTAAACCTCAAAATGAAATATAGAAAAATCAATACAACCGCCAACTAAATTGAAAATAGCGGATAAATGACGAATAAAATCAACATCCATTAATAAATTGAAAATAGAAAACCGCCGTATCCGATTATTCCATGGAAACCAGAATTAACAAATTTGGAATAAAATGCACAGCCGATTTAGCTTGGCTCGTATCTGAACCATTAAATGTAATAGAATTTATGGAAACTCTCGTTTCGTTCTGCTTAATACCAAGAATTTTATCCGATTTCTTCTCTTTCAAAATTCTGGTTCTGGTACTTCCCCTGATGAAAAATAAGTCCTGTGCGCATTCAAAAACCTTGAAACCACCACGAGCCTTTCACAAAGTAAAAATAATATCGTACTTTTCGTAACAATGCCACTTATAAATTTTTCTCTAGTTGTACCTTCACTATATGCACATATTTTATGTTCCTTTCCTCTCGCTACCCATTTACAAGTTATGCCGTCAAATGAACCTCTTATTTTTAACTAATGAACAACTTATTCCGAGAGTCTATTTATGTAGTGTAACCTTATGAGATTTAAATAGAAATCCGAATGGAAATAGACTTAATTTGAATTTAAATTACTTTAACGAAATGTTTAATCAATGAATCTTTATTATATGACCCTGACAAAGACTAACTTCGTGATTTGTACATATTTTCTTTAAATCCGGCCAGAGCTAGGGGTGGAAAGTACTATTTAAGTGAAATTACTTTAGGCACCATTTCGACCAAATACACAAGGTAATTTTTTGAGTGCACGAAGTACTTACTACAATAATAGGTACTTCGTATTCTTTTTTACTTACCAAATGGTTTTTTTAACTATTTTATGATACTCTGAGGAGGAATAACTGGTATATTAGTGGTTAGCCCTTCATCACCACAAGCTGTTAGACAAGAAATTAGTTGAAGGTGAAACAATTGGTCGTAGATCAGGCTCGAGCACTCCAGACGATGAAAAATACTATCTGTAAATATTAAAATACGTATGGAATTATACAAATTAAGAACAATATTTTTGACATTAACTTATTATAACTTGTCTCGAAACCTCCAAGAAAATACATTACTTATAGGGAAAACAATATTGGATTGTTTATATCACTAACCAGGTAACCACTCATTAGTTGTTCATGTTCTCCTGTATTTTTATACGTGTTTTACAAAATTTTATTTATTGGTAGATTTAGTCATGCGTGTCGGGTTTGAATTCGAACAATTATTATTAAATCATTTTAAAGGCTCTTACGGTTTAACTCACAAAGCAAATAACTCATAGAAGCTGTGTAGTGTCCGTTGTGTGTACTATTTGCTTTCCCCTCGCTTTGCCTTTCCGTCAAATGAACATTTATTTTTAACTGTGACCCTTCCATAATTCTATTTTCGTAGACTGTCATAAAATAATACATGAGACCAAACCGCAAACAAAGTGTTTTTATGTTACCGTCATCACTTGACTTTTGTAGATATAAATCTGGAGTTCGGATTTAAGGGTACCTGGGAGGTTTCAGGGTGTTTGAGAAAAATTAATTTGGGAAAAGTACCAACAGCTAGATGAAAGTAATTGACAATTTGGTGTAATGAGTCGTCGAGTTTTTCATCAAACTTGAGTTGTTTGACAAAATACACTATTTCGAATACTTTCGTAAACCTAAATTCTCACATGATTGCATTGACGGTCAGACAGGAATGCAATTTTTGGTCAATTAAAGAATGAATTGGGGCAATTTTTTTTTTATGATTTTTGGACATGTCTTCTTCAAGACGGTACATACAGTTAGTTAAAATATTGTTTCGTTTTTTTAAATTCGTTTTTATAAAATTACACTACTTTTCAATTGGCTCGGTTGGACGATTTTCTAACTTCGAGTATCCTAAGAATTGAATAATTAAGGGCCTGGAATGTAAGTCTAGAATATGAGATTTTAGCATAATATTAATTAATTAATCTATTCCGAATTAGATTATTTAGAAATTAATGTTAATGTCTGAAGAGACAAATCTGAAGAGTTCTGAATTTTCATACTAATTGATAAATTTATTCTTGAGCTGTATTCTGATTATAAAGTCAAGTTATAACCGGCGTGATTTATAACGCGTACAAGCTACTGCGGCTCTCTGGAAATCGGCATGAGCTAAATCCAGGAATTTCAAGTCCGGGCACCCTTTTCCATTAGGTCCAGAGCATGCGTGCAAGCTTGTGAGATGATTTGTTCAATAAATACCCTCTACCGTCTTGGATGAATTTTCATTCTCAAATCAAATTAAATTCTTTATTTAACGTGTGACCGAATTAAACATAACATATGCTCTAATAATACAGCGGATGCTTTACTAATACAGCGTATTATGCTATACATATGTATTCTCTGTGAGATACTTTTGTAGTTTTTCCCATCCAAAGCATTTTATTATCATTTTATTATTAATTTTGTTATTTGTATATGAAAAAGGGCAAATATTCAATATTATTGTAAGTAATAACTTTTGTTAAACTTTGAATGCAAAATTACATTTCATACGAGATATAGGCTATTAATATTTAACAAAAACATTTTTCTCTACTCACTTTGACTTCAACGTACGAGTGATTTCTCCTCCGCCGTGTGGATTAGTGAATGTTTCCTTAGTGTATGTGATTGAGTAAACGATTTCGTGCACGTTGTACATTTGTAAGGTCTTTCACCTGTATGGGTTCGTGAGTGAACGTTAAGTGCTGTGAGCTGTGAAAACGTTTTCATGCAAATTAAACATTTGTAAGGTTTCTCCCCAGTGTGAATACGTGTATGAGATTGAAGGTTACCTGAGCGAGTAAATGATTTTGTACAAACTGAACATTTGTATGGCTTTTCTCCTGTATGGCTTCGGAAATGAATGTCTAGGGTGCTTGAACGAGCAAATGATTTAACGCACAATGAGCATTTGTAAGGTTTTTCCCCAGTGTGAACACGTGTATGACATTGAAGGTTACCTGGTTACCTGAGCTAGTAAATGATTTAGTACAAACTGAACATATGTAAGGCTTCTCACCTGTAGACTACGTAAATGATTGTCTAGTGTGTTTGAGTGAGCAAATGCTTTAACGCACAATGAACATTTGTAAGGCTTTTTTCCAGAATGAGTACGTAAATGGCGATGAAAGGTAGAGTTATCTGAAAACTGTCTGGAACATGTAGAACATTTGTAGGGTTTTTCGCCAGTGTGAATTCTTAAATGAGTTCTCAAGTGGTGTGCCTTTACAAATGTTTTGGAACACGTTGAGCATTTGTGAATTCTCTCCGCAGGATGTGAACGTAAATGAACTATTCTGGCAGAACTATATGCAAATGTTTTCGGACACATTGGACATTTGTGTGGTTTTTCTCCAGTATGAGTCCGAACGTGGGCGTTTCTAGCGGAACTATGTGCAAATGTCTTCGGGCACATACAGTGGACTCTCGATATAACAACCTTCCCTATACTGAACATCTCCATATAGCGAACACATTGCCAGGCCCCAACGAATTCCCTATGCTTATTTTACCGGCTTATATAGTGAATTTTCTCTATAACGTACACATTTTGTGCATTTAGCGAGTTCGTTATATAGAGAGTTGACTGTAGGACAATTCTGTGGCTTTTCTCCAGTGTGAGTCTGTAAGTGAGTTCTGAGTTTGGTGGAACAGCTGAATGTTTTAGAACATAACGAACATTTGAACGACTTATCTCCTGTATGAATTCGTTAGTGTGCGTAAAGACCAGAATACTGAGAGAATCTTTTGAAACAAACTGAACATTGGTAAGGTTTCTCTATAGTATGTGTACGCAAATGAATTGTAAGATATTGGGAAGCTGAAAATCCTTTTTTACAGATTCCACATTTATGTGGTTTCTCCCCGGTATGTGTCCGTAAATGTTGTTTCATAATCTTTGAACAAAGGATAAGTTTGAAACAGGTCGGGCATTTGTGACCTCTTCGTCCTTCTCGAGGTCCAAAAGTGAACTTGGTGGATACGATTCTCTCGTCCATCTTTTCAATTACCACACTTAATTTTACATTCGGTCTAAGCTTCCAGTCATTGCGGAAATCCATTTTCTTGAGGAAGAACTACACAATAAAATTGATTCAAATTGGAATATTTCAATTATACATCGATTCCGGTTTATGGCCGAACCCTTCGGTCAATTGAAATTTCAATAGATTAGAGAAGTGTATTCAAATAGACTTTTGGCAATAAACCAAATACTGAAATGTCAGTATATTGACCTATGCCCAAAACCGAACTTTCGGCTGAAGCATTGGTCAACCGAAATTTCGGTTCATCATTAATTACAATTTATGAATTGTCAAGTTCTGGATAACTTTCAGGAATGCTAGATTTGTGTATGGTGTAGAATGAAAAATGTGGAATGCTTCTAAATATAATAATTAAATATGACTCTAACAATGAAATATCCAACTACCAAACCGAACATATTTTCTAACGAGGGATTCTGTAGTAAATGAATTATACAAGGTTTAATAATAAACCACAAGGTGATACACAGAGCGAGTACAAAGTGACGCAACACCCATCGAAAAATTACTCCATGACTTCCATTACCCCGCTCCAATGTCAATGAGTAATTTTTCGATGGGTGTTGCGTCACTTTGTACTCGCTCTGTAGATAAATCAATGCAACCTCCAACTAAATTGAAAATTGAAGATAAGTGACGAATAAGACCCACCTTCATTAATATATGGAAAATTCAAAACCACCGCTCGATTGACTCGTATCTGAACCTTTAAAATGCAATAGAATTTATGAGAACTCTCGTTTCGTTCTACTTACCAAAGGATTGTATCCGATTTTTGAAATACTGGTCACAGATCAGATACTAGCACTTCTAACAATAAAAAATAAGTCCTGTAAATATTCAAATACACTTATGGAATTATACAAGCTAAGACAAATACCATTCAAAATGGAAACATATTAAAACTTGTGTTGAAACCTTCAAGAAGAAACATTATTCAAAGGAAAAACAATATTGGATTGTTTGTATCACTAACCACTAATTAGTTGAGTTGTTCTTGTTCTATATTTTTATACGTGTTTCACAAAATTTTATAGCAGAATTAGTCATGCGTGTCTTGTTTTAATTCTCACAATTATTATTAAATCATTTTAAAGGATCTTAGGGTTTAACTTACAGAGCACAGAACTCCTAGAGCTGTGTTGTGTATGTTGTGTGAAAGAGTGTGTACTATTTGCTTTCCACTCGCCCTAAGTTTACACTGTACAAATATAATAATTTGAGAAGTATTAGGTTGACTTTCCGTGAAATGAACAATTATTTTTAACTATGACCCTTCCATAATTCTATTTGTGTAGGCTGTCATAAAATAATACTTGAGACCAAACGGCGCCCAAAGTCCTTTTATGTTACTGTCATCACTAGACTTTTGTAGATATGAATCTGTGAAGTCCGGAATAAAACATCAAATCCATTCTTTTTTTCCGTTCTACTTTATATCTTACTTTCGTAATAAAGTACTAATAATTTAAATTAATTATTCCATACATAATTAAGGTATAAACTGGGTTGATACCGCGTTTATAATAATGATAACAGATAAAATATATAATTGACTTCCATATAAAACATCAACTTTTGCTAAAATATTTTAATTCCATATACAGTCAGTTTTACGTAATTAATATTTTCAATAATGACGACTTCTTAGTCTTTTACGTGAATTGAGTGGACTTTGTTAAATAATTGTTTGCTGAATAAGTGATTCTTTTATTACAAAATTAAAATTATAAACTTTCAATAAACATTTCATATGACACGGGTATTTACTATTTCATAAAATTGTTTCCCCACTACTCGGACTTTAGCAATCTAGAGTTTACTCCCTAGTGTGCATCAGTGAATGCGCTTTTAGTGCTGCGGAATGAATAAAGCATTGCTGACATTTGTCAGCAATGCACATTTGTAAGGTGTTTCACCCCCCTGTGTGCAAACGTGAGTGAAAGGTAAGTGCTGCGGGATAAGAAAATGCTTTCTTGCATATTAGGCATTTGTAAGGTTTTTCCCCAGTGTGAATCCGTGTATGATATTGAAGACTATCTAAGGATCGGAATTCTTTAATACACAATGAGCATTTGTACGGTTTCTCTCCTGTATGAGTACGTATATGAATGTGTAAGTGACTTGACTGAGTAAATGATTTAACACACAATGGACATTTGTATCGTCGTCCCTCAGAATGTGTACGTAGGTGACGTCGAAAGCCAGAGCCATCTGAAAATTGTTTGGAACACGTTGAACATTTGTACGGTTTCTCCCCTGTGTGTGTTCTTAAGTGTGTCCTCAAGTGTGATGCTGTTACAAATGTTTTGGAACACGTTGAACACTTGTGAATTCTCTCCCCAGAATGTGAACGGAAGTGAGCGTTTCTGGTGGAACTATGTGCAAATGTTTTTGGACACATTGGACATTTGTGTGGTTTTTCTCCAGTATGAGTTCGTAAGTGAGTCTGGATTGTCGAGGAATGTTTGAATGTCTTGGAACAAAATGAACAGCTGAAGGGTTTCTCTCCAGTGTGAATTCGTAAATGTGAACTCAGACCAGTCCGCTGAGAGAATCCTTGAAAACACACTGAACATTGGTAAGGTTTCTCTCCAGTATGAGTGCGCAAATGAGTTTTAAGAATTTGTGGCTCAGAAAATGCTTTGTTACAGATTCCACATTTGTGTGGCTTCTCTCCGGTGTGAGTCCGTAAATGATGTACCAGTTTCCACAAACTAGGTAAATCTTTGGAACAGTTCGGGCATTTGTGACTTTTACGTTTCTTTCTGCCCTGTGCATTCAAATGTGGTGCTGACAATGGTTGGTTGGTTGATACATCGTTTGGTCCAGGTGGATTCTGCAATGGGTGCATTTGTCTTCCTTCTGTTCCGGAAGACAACTCTCCGATTATGATTCCTTCGTCCATCTTTTCCATCACCACACAAAGTTTAACATTCGGTCCAAGCTTCCAGTCATCACGGAAATCCATTCCCTTGATGTCGATTGCGCACACTACATGAATAAAATGGATATCACATATTTTTATTTTTCAATCCTCTTAAGTAGGTGGCTCTGATCTGACCATGAGTACCTAGTTTTGCTTGCGTTGCACACTTTAAACAATTTACAAAATTAAAATCTCACAATCAGTGGTAATAGAGTTAGTTTAAATTTAAATTAGTGGAATATTTATTATGACTCTAACAATGACAAACTCTGGCTTTATTTTAGACAAGTGAAATTATTTTAAACACCATTTAGACCACTAACACAATTTGTTGACTGTCAAATACATTTACCACTACACCAGTATTTTTTCTTTGGTACTCACCAAGGAGTTTTGTCCTCAATTTCTTATGATCCTTCGACGTGCGAGAACTGGTTTTTGTGGTTAGCCCTTCACTGTCAAATGAAAATGTGGAGAATTAGTCCTGTAAATATTCAAATAAGTAGTTTATATAGTATAAGTAATAAGTAGTAGAATTTTTATAAATTATAACATTACTTTTCGTAACCTTGTCCTATTCTCTTGAAGACTACAAGAAAATTGAACCTTCATTCAAAGTAAAAATAAATTTATTTTCGATTATTATTTGTGTTTATGTGATAACTTTGTGTTTTGCAAAAATTTTACTTGTGGAGATATTGATGGAGAAATTAGTCATGTGAGTCAGGTTTTATTTTTTTACGTTTTAACTTACGAAAGAAACAACTACAGTTGCCTCATTCTGAATAGATAGCGCGATGGCCGACCCGAGCGCAGCCGTCCCATCCTTTCAACCTGCCGAAAGCATCCGAAATAGTTGTTCCGGCCTCCATCGCGCTATCTATTCGGAATGCGGCTACGGGTTGGGCTAAAACGCCTAAAACGCCTAAAAGGCCTAAATCGCCTAAACTAGGGACTAAATCGCCTAAACGAAGGACTAAATCGCCTAAACGAAGGACTAAATCGCCTAAACAAAGGACTAAATCGCCTAAATCGCCTAAACGATGGCCTAATCGTCTAAACTAGGGACTAAATCGCCTAAACAAATGACTAAATCGCCTAAAACGCCTAAATCGCCCAAACTAAGGACTAAATCGCCTAACCCATGGCCTATTCGCCTAAAAAGGACAAATCGCCTAAACTATGGCCTAATCGCCAAAACGCGGGATAAATCGCCTAAATCGCCAAAACAAGGGCCTAGTCGCCTAAACTATGGCCTAATCGCCAAAACGAAGGGTACCACACACTTCATACCTGTATTCTAATTCAACTATTTGTTTCTTTTCATGGAGTCGAAAATAAAATCTATCAATTATAACTTTGGAACAAAATTTACACAAAGTGTTTAAGATTTAGTTCACAATGGAACTTTCTCACCTGTAACCCGCGGACTGACCTCATACTTGGTGTGGTGGTCAACCCGACCTTGGTACCAACTAATATCAACTTCCATCGGCAGTCCTCCACATGCGCGCCGCGCAGCTGCGCGCGAGTGATTATCCCCCATGCCACTTACTGTATGTGAAATCCGGAGAAGGAGCGCCTACCATGATGGATCTGGCTGTCTTCCCGGGTGTGGTAGCTGTTTTCGCATTACATTGAATGGCATGGGG
>JAQIXO010000668.1:0-16914 GCA_034700305.1 Protaphorura armata
ATTCCTCCGAAGAAGGTTAACGCTGAGGAGATTCGACTCATCAACTCTTTTGGTTGCAGTTTTATGGAATCCATACACAAACTCCATGTAAGAATTTTCTGATGTACAATGTATATCTTGACGTTTTCATTTTAATGAAAACGTCAAGATATACATTGTACATTTAATATTAAACCCTTATGTTGAATTTATTTTCTCCTCAGATCAAAATGGTCATTCCATGTTCGAAGAACCTGAAAGGGAGTATTCCGATTGTGATTGGAATGGTACCATTTGTGATTCAATCAGGAAATCCTGCTTCATCAAGCACTGCTATAAAAGCTCAAGGTGCAGCTGACCTGTCCCTCATGGAATTAATGAATCCAGTCGATAAAAATTAAAATTTTGTCATTATAGAATTTTCAAAAGGAAAAATTGTCAAATTTTTTTTTTCCAAACTTTAATTAAATTCCAAAATTAAAATACAATGCAATTATCAAAAACAAATTATCATATATATGAGTGTTAAAAATTATGAACCACCATGCATGTGTGCTTGTACTATTCAAATACCGACATGGTTTTATTTAACATTAGAAATCGCATTCCCTGGGGTATGTTGTACTATACAACACGACTCACATTCTCATTCTCCCAGTCTACCTGCCATGAGGCAAAGCCGGGATATTTAACTGTCTAATTCTGTTTGAAATTTTTTAAGTCTGACTTGACGGTAATAATAATTGGAATTTTGGATAAATCAAACGAAATCGAAGGATTCAGATTTGAAAGACATCATGTCAGTGACCACGAGGTCAATGAGTAAACGACTTCTCATTCAGGTAAGGAATTTATATAATTCTGAAATAAAAATTTGGAAGGGGTTAATATTTTTATTTCTATTACTTTAATTACTTATATGTATTTGTGTACTTATTTACTGATTTATTATACAAACCAATTACATTACGCAATGAATATGTAAATGTAGTTAAATTACATTTTTTGAGTAATTGCTCTGCATTATCGTATATGTATCTGAGAAATCAGAGCAGACGAATCAGAATTTTGTTGAAGTTTAAGTTTTCAATTGTTCATATATTTTCATAAGGTGAAAATTAAAATTTACGGGTTGTATCGTATATCAATACTAATTTTCGGGAAATTCATTTAGAAATCCTCTTTGATACACAGTTTTTTAGTCAACAATTATTTTTATTTGTTCAGTCCCCGTATGTTCTTTTATACAAAGATTGATCAAATAAAACGGAATACAATTACGTAACTGTTGTGACACTAGCGGAGGATTCTAAAATGTAATATTTGTACGGCTAGTTTAGCCAGTGATAAATATTTGGTCCTAATCGTGGTCGGTATTATATTTTTGACCTTCGACCTCTCAGCTTAAGACACGATGGAACCATCCAAGAGCCACACCACAAAAAACCATTATCGTTTATCCGTTTATTGAATTGAATTGGTCAAAAGACCTGTTTAATTATTAATTTTCATTTAGGCTGACCAAAATCAAAATTCTTTGGAGAGACGTGGACGAAAACGCAAGCACGATGAAGATGACACAATTAATCCACTCCTGAACGATTTGGTACGATTTTAATTATTATTACTTGCATTTGTTCAGTTTATTAATTTTTTATACTCTCATTATTGGTTTTTGATCTTAATTATCTTAACTCATTTTTAATTTGCCTTTACACGTCACAGGTTCTGGAGACTCTGTTCAAATATGTGCAGAGGAAGGATTTACTGGCATGCCGATTGGTATGCCAGAAATGGAATGTTATTTCTCTTCCATTCGTACGTTCCAAAATTTGGGTTGGGATAGAGGAACACTGCTGGTTTTCCGGACATGCACGAGGAATTGAAGACTTTATGAAAATGATCCGATCCAATACATTGGGAATTCCATTCGAGAAATATTTAATCGATGGTTTTGACACACCTAAAAGAGCTCAACTAGAATTTATTCAACTCTGCGGACCGACCGTCAAACAAATTATTCTCAAAAGTATCGCTTCCGAAATCAAATATGACGTTCAAAGTGTTTCGAAGTTGCTCCGATCAACCCCAAATTTGGTGTCATTCACAACCCCAATTCACTTTTCTTCAACTGGAAAATGGGATAAAATTGTTAAATTGTTTGACAATAGAAAACGGAAGCCAACATTGAAATTTTTGAAATTCTTGGAAGTAGGGAGGGTTTGGCCATGCAAATCTTTTCGTTCGTTCGAAACAAAGAATATTTGTCCAACATTCTACGAAGAATTCTTTGAAGTAGCTCCAAATATTTCAACTCTTCGTTTCAACGGCGACGAAGAAACTTTGGAGATTATGAAAACGATTAGAAAACTTGGAAGGGAAAAATCCATTGAAAATATATCAGTTCCAACTGTGAGTGAAGAGCATTTGAGTTTATTCCGGAGTATGTCCAGTGAATTGAACTTGAAACAACTTGAATTGCGGGATATCCGCCTTGACAACGAAACTAACGAGTTTCATATATTAGAACTCATTAAAATGTTCAAAAATACTTTAATTGCCCTCCGACTCGAATTTACTGATTATCCTCCTGATTCTCAAAATCTAGTCGTGATCACATTCGTTGATCAAATGCCAAAATTGAGATTCTTAGAATTGAAGCTGAACAGGAAAGTGAGTTCGAGGTGTGAGAATTTCAACACAATTTTCCCTGCTTTGGAGAAAATTGACACAGAGTTTGATTTTATTAATCCTGACGGAGATGAGCCTTGTTCTATTCCTACCCTCAAATCATCAATCATTCGTAGTCTCCCAATCACAATGCCAAGACTTGAACGGATTCTCACAATATTCCCTACTTTAAACATATTGAAATGTTGGGTGAGAGAGAAAGATGCGGCGGAAGTTATCAGAAACATCTGGACACGGATAACCCAGTTAGAAGGGTTAGAAATTTTTGGAGCAGTAGGAGAGGCAGTGCATATTGATTCCTTGGTCACTGGAATACCAGCCAAAGAAATCAAGAGTAAGAAGATGAAGGATTTTATTAAATCGCTTGAACCATTGGAAGTTGAAGATCGGAGACAAAAGATTTCTGTGGAGAGAAATCGATACCTTTCTCAGGATCTCGGGCTCCCTTCAATCAGGAATCTAACAAGTGAGTAAATTAAAAACTATTTGGAAACATTTTGGGCCATGTCGTCGTAGTAGCATAGTTAATTTATTAATATCGATTCACAGATCTTAGATCCCTGCAATTAAAATTGTGGGGAGACACGGATGACAATAATTGTTTGACGGATGTGACAGGTTATTTCGCTCTGCACTCCCTCAATAATCTCCAACATTTGAACATCTCTAACTCTGAGGTAAAATCAAAGTAGTAGTGCAGCGTAGTTGTAGTTCATAAGTTTCCCGTGAAGAGAAAATGAAAATAATATTCACCTAATTCTTGTTTCTTTGTTGGTGACAGATTTCAAAATCTTGTGCTCAAATATTAGTGAGGGACAGGAATCTTTTGGCTTGGAAATTCGAGTCTACTCACTACAGAGATATTATTCCAAAATCTTTGGAAGAAAAGATATCGTACGCTCAAATGCAAGACAACTTCGTAAAATTCCCATTAATGAAAACGTGAGTTCAATTTCACACTGGATTGGGCAGTGGAGTTTTGTGTTCGTGGTTCATGGATATAAACACAGATAGGAAAAACGTCACTTATTATTTACAATATTAATTATTTTTATTGTACGTGTTAGTATTGTATTTTCAGGATGATTTAAATTTACTTTAATAAGATATACTTTGGAATTTCCACTCTAAAAATTTAACGTCAATAAATTGATGAACTGGTTAAAAATTTTATACCCAAGTGGTAATTGTCATTAATTACATGAAAGTGCTAGTATTTTAGGTGTAGTTGAAATTACTTTTTTTTAATTACTTCGTTGATTGATTATAATAATTAAGACTGGAACTGAATTAGAGTAATTCTAGTGTACCCTGCGCACTGTAGTGTAGATAGAGAACATTTACCTGAATGAGAAATACGCTGCGATGCCTCAGCAATTAGCATGCCCTATGGTCAGAGACGAAGCTAGCATGGTGCCAGGCGGTGCGCCGCACCAGGGCGCAAGATTTTTGGGGCGCAGAATTGCTGACCTTCAAGTATAATTAATTATATCATATTGGTACTTATACATATTAATCAAATTTGGAATATTAATCGTACATTACTTCTACGAAAAGCAATACCCAAAGAATACGAATTGTCTACTTTTTAAACTATACCGTCAAGCAAAGTTAAAAAAATTTCGGCCCTTCGGGCCGACTAGCAATTCGAGTTTGTTAGAGTCAGGATGCAGGGCAATTGATAACTCTTTATATTTTTCCCAGGATAGTGAAAAACAATTTTCCGCGCTTCGCTGAATGTCTATCATGTAAATCTCGTCCGTCCAAGAAATTGTGCTTACCGATAATTATTTCAACAAGTATTGTTTGAATTAAGAGTATTGGAGCAGAAATGATTTGCTTCTGCTTGTAGGTAAAATGAGACTTTTATTTGACGTTCCGTTTTTTTAAATTTTCAAGAAAGCAGGCCTACACAGAATGCCACGTCCAACGTCTGTAATTTGATTTTGCTTCTCGTTAGACTTCGAAAACGAATTGTGGTCCACCGGACCAATTCTCTGATTAGTTCCAAAAACGTTAGTTCAAATCAAAATCCGACAAACAAAAGCATAACCATTTGAAATCATTGATAATAAAATGGCCAAAAATTTGAGTTTGAGTAGGGAAGTACCGCTTTTACAAATCATTCCATGACTTCAGAAAAAATTGGCTTGTTGGGGCGCAAATTCCGATTTTGCACCAGGGCGCAAGAGTGCTAGCTTCGTCTCTGCCTACGGTGAATTTTATTTTTGCGCCTTTTGGGGTTTCCGTTATTCCTGAATAATACACAACCACTGACTCAGAACAGAGTGATTATAAGATTCATGTTAAAAACTTAGAAGACATCTTAGCAGCGAAAACTCAATTCTGTGATCTCAAATGACTTTTTACTTGTTGAAGTGGAGGGAAGTGTGAGTGCATCAAAGGCACGACTTAAATCCACACGAGCATTGTAAAGGAAAATCTAAAAAAATGTCAGCCAAATTTACAGGACGAGTTAGGAAAGAAGTTTTAGAAGGATAAAAACTTTCTCGTGAGCGAGGATTCCTTTAAATTGTACCCAATTTGGATATAGCTCCGGAATACGCTGTCGATATCGTTTTCGCGGACAAGCAGATAAACCAAACAGTCCTCATCCACTGGTAATACACTATTCAGATAATGCTGGATTGCGTGCATGATCTTCTTATATACAGGGTGTTTCAAAACCAAATCACTATTCGTTCTCATTTCCGCAATTTTAACTTCATCCGAAAAGTGACATAATCATTTTATTCAAAATTTAACTGCGCATCTTGTGAACGAAGGCCCATAACGCTGCGCGCCTCACAGCGCGCGCTGTCGATAAAAGAAGATCACACCATGGAAGTATCGGGAACCCCCTTTGGGTTCAAATCACCTGAAAATCGTCACGGTGCAGTGGTAGGTTTTATCACCTTGAACAAAGTTTCAATGAACCAATAAGCACTAGCGCCCAAGCAATTGTCAAAGCACAGAAACTTTAATTAAATTCCAAAAAATGAAATACAATTTCAATAATCAAACAATAAATTCTCATCCATATATGTGTGTCAAAAATTATGAAAGTATGCTTGTACAGAGCAAAAATGAGCAAAAGCTAAGCTGAATCCTCTTAAGAAGACAGAGTGAGACGACGGGCTATCTCTTTGAATGTATCTTTGTGTTGAGTGGCAAATACTTTAGCATGCCATATAGCGTTCACTAAGATGACATCCCTGGTCTCCGCGAGATGGCACAGCTTAGGAAGGACTGGACTCAAACGATAATAGTAGCACTTGGTAAGACTGCAATATGTAATAGCAGAGTCAACCGGCAAGCCATCACTCTCGGTCACCTTTGAACAAAAACATTAACTTTGTTAATTTCTTTAGCCAAATTGTCTATGCTCAAAAATTGTCACATTTTCCAAAGTTAAAAAATTGTTCAAAGTTTGTCAAAATATGTCGATTACTGACGACTTACCCCATCTAACAATAAATCCACCAAGTTTCGAGTTGACGCGGGTACATCTGCAATATTTTCGAAGGTGATTCTCAAAGGTGGTTCATTGTTCGGAGCCCGACCACACCCAATGGATACAATCGTTGCATTTTCCAAAGACACGCCCTGTTTAGTAACATAATATTTTATAATAATCCGCAAATATTAAGAAGAAAATTTTATTAAATTGGAACAGACATACCCTGAGTTCATTCAAGAGCGGCCATGTTGGATTATTGGCTCCAAGTCCACCGTCATAATACAAAGTTCCATCTCCCGTGGAAAATGGTTCGAAATATAACGGTGCGGCAGAGGTACATCTTGCCACTTGCCAAATTGGAGTGTATTTTGTAACCTCGTCAGTATTTGTGAATGTCACGACCCTTAAATTGTGTGCGCAGCCTGTCGTGGCAGTGATGAGGATCCTAAGAATAGGAAGGGCAGTAAATATAACTTAAGAGTGCGAAGTACCCCTAGTAGTAGTATAAATATTTCAAGACTTACTTGACCCCTGTGATATCCCTCATTAGAGCATGTTCAGTAAAGGTTTCCTTAAGCAGTCTCTCTAGTACGGCTGAATTGTAGGTTGAAGTGCATTTGAAGACTTGGTCCTTGAGACGAAAGTACAAGGCACGACATTGCTGAATTGTGTGACCTAAGGCCAAGTACAACAATATAATCCCACCAGTACTGGTCCCTGCAAACCACTCAAACGAATCTCTTGCTAATCTCCCAGTTCGACTCAAGATTTGATCCAAAATTGCAAGTGCAATCAAGCCACGTGTTCCACCTCCGTCCATACAAAGAATTCGGAGACCGTTGGCGTGAATTCCGCCAGAAAAATGATTTGGACGATGAGCCGGAATGAATTCTGTTTGGAATACATTGAATGGCGTGAAACCTGAAAAAAGAATAACATGATTATGTAACGAAGCTATTCATTCAATAGCAGTAGTGGGACTGAAATCACCTGGTAATAATATGCCATTCTTTACTCACATTGAAATTGTGCAAGGTGTTCCGGGAATCTTGCTCTATGAATGATTTTCTGAAGGATATATTTTGGAACGACACAAGTGCCATCTGACATTCTTCCAATTAACTCATCAAGTTCATATTCATCTTCTTCCGAAAGGTCGCCCACAAACTTTGGAGAAAAAGCCATTACGGCTTGGAGCAAAGGAATGTTTCCAGACTGCAAAATAATACCAAATGAAATACAAGATAAATTGGCAAATGTTGTCCGAAAGCAAAAGTTCTGTGTAATTCATAAAATGCATTTTGAAAACTTTTAAGAACACGAATTTCTACAAAAAAATAACAGTTAAATTTTTAGAGTAAATTACTCACTTTAGCAGCTAATTCCAGGACAGTCTCGCCTTGATTTCCGTGACAATCCTCTCCGTAATTCAAACAAAGGCATTCGATCATGAATTTCAGAAATCCTCGTTGTTTTCCAGCTTCTCCAGAATAAATCGCACTGTTCTCCAAGCACTGGATAAAAATTTCACGACTTGGCACGGAACGTTCAAATGTAAGACAGTCATTATCCGTACAATGTTGACACAAATCCGATCCAGACTTAACAGTGTTGGCAAGTGCAGCTTTAAACAATGTTGATTTTGGGAGGTCCATGGGTTTCAAGGCCAATCGAACAAGTCTTCCTTGTGTAGATGGCGCTGGTGTTGCTGGCGATGCGGAAACCATGGACGGTGTTCCAGTCCCTGTCTCAGCCACTCCGGCCGATAAGCTAGAATTACTTGTCTCGACAACACCAGTTGCTGTTGTGTCCAAAGATGGAGTTGATTCAGTTACAGGGCTACTAGATGGTGTGGTTGCTGTTTCAGTTCCATTGGTACCAGATGGTGCAGTTTGAGCCTCACACTTTGCAACCGCTGCATTGTGCCTTGAAATATTACACAAATGAACGACTCCTGTTATGAGACTGGAAATCACAAGATTTATGGCGCCATTTTTTAAACATCGCTTTCCCTCCTCATTGTGTCCAACGTTGAAGGCAATCCCAGCTTTTGCACATGAGTAAACACAGCCAACGAATGGAATGTCTTTCCCGACCCTTTCGTAGAAATGTTGTTCCAGTTCACAAGAAGAGGCGTGTCGTAGCTCTACGGATCACAATAAACAAAAAATTAGCAATTGATTTTTCTGCACGGGTGGCTATGGTGGGTTCTACACACATCAACATTTAAAAATTAGCAAGGTTTCGTTTACATTAATTAAATTAGAAATTAATTAAAATTGATTAATTAACTTATTAATCACCTGGTACAGTAAAATAATCAATGGCCAAATCTCCGCCACTCCCAATGACTTGACTCGTTACTCCAACTCCAATGACTTGCCATATAGCTCTGCCGATGGTGGGAGCGACAACGGCCGCTGGACTCAGGGCAAAACCAACTCCTAATCCAGCAATCCCACCTCCAGCATAAAGGAAACATTTACTGGCTTCTTTTTTATCTTCTGACCACAATATTGACCCTTTGACTACTCCGTACAGATTGAGAACCGGAAAGTGTTTCATGATATTCCATGTTTTCCGGTCAATCGCTGCCGTTTTCCTTAAACGTTCTAACTCATCGGTATCCGCAATTTGCCTGACGTCAGTTCTCGGCGTCTGTAAAAAAAATCGCGAATAGTGAGTTTTCTTGAAGAAAGTGTTGACCACTTTTCCACCAATTGACTGAAGATTATTATTAGTATAGATATTTTTTGGAAAGATTTTTTAAACGGCGTTTGAATTTGAGGAAGAATTCATATCTACACGTTTTGTTTCATGAAAAACTCATTTTCACCTATTTACAGTGACATTTATGAATAAGTGCATGTTTAAATGATAAATTCTACATTATTTTAGTATTCAGTGTTGAATTTACAAAATTTATTTTATTTTACTTTGTCAGATATTTGAATGATTTCTAAAAAATAATTTTAAGAAAATTGACTTTTCCAGATTTAGAATTTTGGGTAGGGATTAGTCCTATTTCGAAATTTTCTAAGTTTTGAGAATTTTTTTCTACAGGTCTCCACGAATCATGCAATTTGGAACACTTTTTGCCTCTATAAATTTTTATCAAAAAATTTTCAAAGTTTTTTCTCCTCATTCAGGTTAGGTTAGGATAGCGAAACATTTACAGAGGCAAAATATTAATTTTGTAATGACATGTAAATGTAAAGAAATGACTCACCGGTCTGGATAATTCATGGACGTGACCTTTGGCACACACAATACTATTCAAAATGAAAGAAGCGTTTGGTCTGACTGGAATCCGTAGTTGTTCATTTCTGCCCAGTCGTCCTGGATCGTTCATTTTTTTAAATTTTGTCTTTAGTTTTTACGGTCAACGGTGTATATTTTTTTTTTAGTAAATAGAAATATTATTGATCAACACACGAGACAGGACAGGAGACACACTGCACTGTGCTAACTAACTATAAACTGTAGCAGAAATTCGCACAAGTTAATCCATCATGCACCAGCGGGAAGGTTGCGGTTGCATTACACCTCCTACGAACACAGAACGTTTTGGTAGACAAGGAAATGGCAATGCAAATTGCAAATGTAAATGTAAATGCATGTGTAATTATTTGCATCTCTTGAGTTTGTATTGGGTTGCTGTGTTGTCAGTTGTGTTGTGTGAAATCATCCTTCTGTTATGGCATGATCCCTCGTTGCAATTTCCAATTCTCTTTGTAACTAAATAGAAACTGAATCTGTGCTCTGTTCGTTATCAGTATGCACGCAGTCAGACGAATTGGGAATAATCAAATCAAAATTAATTCTACTTGGATACTTGACACGCAAATTCTCACAAGGGAAGCTCATGTATTCCTAACGTAAATCTAAATAAAATAATTTTGCTCAGTTAAATTTAAATAAATTATCAACTGGTTATTTTGCATGATTGCTTGGTTAACACTACATTTTTATCACATGACAGACCCTTACAATTTCTTCTTTGGGATATACAGTTCATGGCATTTGACATTGCCATTGTCAAGACGATGGACAATTATAACACAAATAATTAAACAGCGACGAAAAACTTAATAACAAAAATCAATTTGTACTACTCACCTTAATTCTTACAATTAAAAAAAAATTGTATGTTAAATGTGGATTTATAGTACAACCGACTGACTTTGACTTACATATTCTCAATTTAAAAATGACAGATCCTTCATTCCTCATAGAATTGGACAAATCTCCAGGGTATTATTTTCCTGGACAAACTGTGACGGGACGAGTCGTTCGAATCGTCAAGGAATCAGAAGAACAAATAAAATGTGCTTAACCAGTTTTAATTTTTCAAAATTGTGCCAATAATTCTGTAACAAAATAAAAAATTTAATACACTTATATTCCCTTTAGCCTTAACGATCAAATTCTTTGGTAAGGCCGTCGGAGTTTGGGAAACAGTTCAAACACAGCAAACGCACAAGAATGAAGAGATTTACTTTGACCACACGATTCCACTGAATCAACAGAACGGTAGTCAATTTCGACATGAATTTTGAACCACCCTTTATAAATCTCAACGCATATAATATGACCCAACTTATGATTCACCCTGTATATACTACAATTTTATTCGTATTTTATTTTTCCGTCAGATGGCTCTTATCACGTCTCTCTATCAAGGCAGGAATGAATTTCCATTTGTTTTCGAACTTCCCGCGGGAATCCCAGCTTCTTGCAATGACACAAATAATAGAGCGCGCTGTAGAATTTTCTACCAAGCGCTGGCAACAATGGCACCAACTCAAGCGCACCCAACGGGTGGAGTTGAAACCAAAGCTCGTGTGAATCTCCCTGTACAACGACCTATTGACCTCAACTTCTATCAATTGGCAGCTCATCCGTATGCACTACAAGATGAGAAATACTTGGGTTGTTGGTTTTGTAAGAGTGGAAGTGGACCAATTTCATTCAAATTATCATTCAATAAAACTGGATTTTTAATTGGACAACGGGTGGAATTTTGGGCGGAATTGTTCAATAATTCATGCAAGAATGTTCAGAAAATTGATGTTTGGATTACAAGAGTAAGATTAAAAATTTCCTTGCCAGAGGGTGAACGGTCAATTAACGTGTGATATTTTTATTATTTTTTTAATAAAAGACGGTGAATTTCCGTGCCACTGATAATGATGTCCGTCATGAGATTTGGGAAGAACCATTGGGATCAAAATTTAGTCTTCCAGTTGTTCATGGACGGAGAATTGTGGTTCCAGTGAGTCTTGAGATTCCGAACCATCAACAAATCAATTCTATTGGCTGTTCTTTCATGGAATCCATTTATGAAATTCGTGTGAGAAAATTTAACACATGCTGGATTCACGTGAATTTTTAGTGTTAGTAGAATTTTAGTAGCGAATGACATTGCACTGACTAATTTTCATTTCATTTCATATACAGATAGACATTGTCATTTCCAACACTACGAGACTTGAAGGGAGTATTCCGATTGTAATTGGTGTCGTACCATTTAGGATTCCTTGCGGACCATCATCAGCAGACCCTTATGAGCGATATCCAAACTAGACTCCATTATCCTATTAACTCTTCGGGTATTGCATTAGCCTCACAGAGCGTACCTTCTCTGTGAGATGTGGGTGACATAAGGCCCTCCTAGGAGGAAGTCATTCCAGTAGCCTGAAATTATTATTATTATTATCCTTCACGTACTTGCACTTACTGGCTGAAAAATGAGTTCAACTTGCAAAACTCCCAGATTTACCTCCAATGGTAAAATAAAATGTGGATAGATTTGCCAAAATTAAATTATTTCATTGGTACTGAATATTTATTTTTGTCGTCACCCTTCGGGCGAATGTCAATTAATTTTGTAAATTAATTTATGAGGCTTTAGAACGTTGTGTTATGTATACGCGTATTATAGCGGCTTCGGTTGTTGTTGTTGTCGTCGTCACAACACTCTAAAATGTTTACGAATTGCATGGTAAACAAAAATAAAGAGAATGACCAGAAATTGGTGACGAAAAGAAGATAAATTCCGCTTAATTAATTTCAGAAGGAACATAACGCGTAATTTGAAAATGACGGACTTTGGGAATTTCTTGTTTGAGCTAGACAATACCACTGGCTCTTACTTCCCAGGACAATTTGTGACGGGGCGTGTTATTCGGAATGTGTCGGAAACACATGAACAAATCCAGTGTACGGCATTGTTCAATTAAGTTTCAATTTTAAGGAATAATTGGAAAAAAAATTTCCCGGACACTTGCAAAAAAAAATATATAAAATCAATAAATAATTTTTTTTTCAAAAGTCAAAACTTAAAAATAATATATTTTTTTAACTTTTTGTATGTAGACCTTCAAGTCAAATTCAAAGGAATGGCCGAGGGACATTGGAAAGTATATAAATCAGGTCATGGCCACTCGTCTCTCCTTGAGCACGAGTTTCACTCGAATGATGAAATATATTTTGATGACACGATTCAACTCAATAGGAAGGATGGTAATTTAATTAAATAATTAATTATTAAATTTGTTAATTGAGAAATTACTGTATATACATTTTATTTCTCTGCCAGATGGCACTTGGATTACTACACTCACTCAAGGACGGAATGAATTTCCATTTTCTTACCAACTCCCAGCGACTATTCCATCCTCTTACAAAGACACAGAGGCAAAAGCAGACTGTCAAATTTACTACCAAGCCCAAGCCACATTTCGAGCTTATGGTAAAAATAACAATGAGATCATGGCTCTTGTGAACCTCCCTGTCGAACGACCCATTGACCTCAACTCATTTCCATCGGCGGCTAAACCAAGAATGCTCGAAGGAGAAAAACACAGTTGTTTTTGGTGTTGCCGCAGTGGACCGATTTCATTCAGATTGATGTTCAATGAAACTGGGTTTCTATATGGGGAGTATGTCGAATTCTTGGCTGAGTTCGCGAACCATTCCTCCAAGACAATTCAAAAAATTGAAGTTTGGCTTTCAAGGGTAAATATTAAATTAATTAATAATTAATTAATATTAATTTTAATTTTAATCAATAATCTTATTATTATTTTTAAATGAGACGGTGTCCTTCGTATCCAAGGATAATACACTAGTCTATGATATTAAGGGGATACAATTGGGTGAACGGTTAGCGCTTCCACCTGTATTGGCTGAACATAAGGTTGTAGTTCCAATCAGTCTTGCGATTCCAACTCACAAACAAATCAATGCGTTTGGCTGCAGTTTCATGAAGTCCATCTATGAAATCAATGTAATACAAAGAAAAATAAGATATACATTTTTGTACGTAATTTTACAATGACGAAGTAATAAACGTACCTAAAATTAATATTACAGATCGAGATGGCCGTTCCGTGTGCGATCAATCTAGAAAGGAGTCTTCCGATTGTGATTGGCGTAGTTCCGTTTGTTATTCCACATGGACGACCTGGGCCATGGGCTACAGATGAATGACAGTACTATTTTCAAATGCATACATATGAAGAAAAGAAGTGTTGAGAATTCACTCTATTATTTAATATTTGAATTAAATAATATTTCGAATGAATAAAAATTTAATAGCTATTACATTATTATTTTATCGAGATTTTATTATGTTCCCAATTTCCGCGAAGAAAATTAAAGCGGTTTACCCATAGGGAGACATAAAAATGATTTTCTACATGCACGTGCAATAGTGACTTTTTTTTAAATCAAGGCTGTTGCCCAAGTAATTCTTCAAGCCTAAGTGTAGAAAAGTACCTATACGTTTCCCTCCACGTTACTATTGTTAAATAAATTATACTTTGAAATTACAAGGGAAAAAATGTTGAGGAGTCGGTGGAGGTGTGGCATATAAAATTGTCCGTTAGCCGTAAACAGAAAGACGTTTGACAACCTCCTTAAAGGTTGTTCCAAAATAACATTATTACCAACTCTTTTACTATTTTCTTGGGAGGGACCATATGCGTAGAGTTTTATTTCGATAGAAGTAGTCGGGTGAGTCTATAGAAAGCTCAACAGTTTCTGTGTGTAATTTATCATTTGTGAATTGACAAAGATTGTGTGTTTATTATCGTCGCATTTACTTATGAAATCGCAGTTTAATAACAACAAAAATATGTCACGAAAAGTGAGCAAAGTTTGTGGACTTGAATTTGGTCACCCACTACTTTGTCATCCGGTGAGTTCCCACGCAATGTCATTAATTACATTAGTCCTCTAGAATTTTAATGTATGTTCGCGTGTGTGGTCTCAAAGTGTACGGATTCTTGTTTAGCAGTAGTATGGATTTTTTTAAAAAGAAAATATTTAAAAACAACAGGTACAGTCGACTCTCTATATATCGAACTCGCAAAATGCACGAAAATCTGTACGATATAGAGAAAGTTCACAAGATAGAAACTTTCTATATATCGGAAAAACACAAAAATTGACAAAAAGTACATTATAGAAAGAGTTTATTTTTTCGCGCGTAGAAAAACAGACAAAAGCACTTTCTCATTATAAGTTATAAAGACAACTATATAGAAATATTGATCGTTTTAATGCGGTTAACGCAAAAATATGAAATTCAGTTTTATTTGATACATTCCGCTGTGCACGATCATTGTTTATCTTCAAATGAACAGTAATATTTTATTTTATTTTGACCCATTTCATTTCAATCAGCACGGTCGATATCGTCGAATTTCGATTTCCATGACAGTTTACAGTCGACTGTACACTTTTAAACTGGATAAAATTTTTGAATTTTGTTTTTTAGAATCCACTAACAACGGTGGCTGGTTGTTTTTTTTGAATGACTCCAAGTTCTGTTTTAGGGCTTAGTTACGTTACATTACGTTTGCGCACAGTAGAAATAAAATTCTAACTAAACCCAAAAATAGGGTTGCCGCGGATATCCGCGCGATTTTTGCGCGGATAGCGGATATCCGCTATCCGTACTTTTGATCTTGCGTCCGCGCGGATATCCGCCGCGGATACGCGGATACTAAAAATTGTGTCGAGTGAGGTGTCTATTTAAAGGTAATAGTGAGTAGAGTATAAAAATGCACATTGTCTGACATCCAGAGCGTATTCGAAGTTTTTCTGAGTTTGGCCATGCCGTAAACGATCCGTTTGGAGACCGATTCTCAGTAGAACTCTCTATTTAGAGTTGGGCCTGAATACAAGAATACAGATAAAATTAAATTAACGATTCCGGCACCCAGGTTTGAATACAACACAGGTCTCATTATAGTGAAAATTGAGTCAAAACGACAGAATTTATTTAAACTGACATTATACAATGTCATTTGATTGTAAGATCCATTATTAATTTGATCGCCATAAATTCTAATTAAATTGCATGTCTAACTACCCTAACTAATTTTAATTTTACGTTGGAAAATTCTTAAAATAAAATTGAGAGTTGTGCGAACATGTGTTCAATGTCACATTTATCGCTCTTGCGTTTGACGTATATACCTTCCAAATTAGCACCAGGTCAGATCATTACGGAGCTATTAGATAAATGAAAGAACTATATGTATAGAATTTTGAAGTCGAGCAAGAGTAAAAGAGTGAAATATTTGTATTTATTTCTATTAATGAAACTATTGTTTAATTGAATTAAATGATTGAGTTACAATTTCAAGTCATTTCTAACTTCTTTCAATATACTGTTTTAATCCGCTTGTTGAGCTTCAGCCTGGAGTTTGCGCCGCCTATCACGCTATTCATTTCTATTGCTTTGGCTCAAGAGTCGTGGTAAAATACCAATGGACTCCATATAAAATTCATCGGAAGGGTATCACGAGGAAGTGATAAGACTGAAACTAGTTCAGTATCAATATCAATGTTCACAATGGATCCTCGTCGTACCATGCAGTTAATCTTTGTGTCCCCTGCCCTGCCATGGTTTGTAGAGATACAGATTTGTGTTTTTTATATGCAACAACTTCATAACCCGTGAATATTGAATTCATAGTTTTACTTGTACTTATGTTTTGATTTGATCTTTAAGTGAGGTCCATTCATAGTAGGTGCGAGAATTTTGTTTAAGAATTCAGGTTGAACTAACAAGAATTCCTCTTCAGAATTTTCCGAAAATAGAAATAAGATACGGAGTCCAAACGGAGCGATCATAATGATATTACATTACACATGTGTAAATGTAGCGACGAAACGTTCGTAGCAATCAGAATACATGATGTTCACGAGGTAAACGCGTTCCATTTCCAATACAGCTAAAATAAAACCTTCACCAAGTAGACAAGCGAGGAATACAGATATAATTAAGATCCCGAAACATCCTATCCGACCTACGAATATTTGATGGGCACTAGGCACTAGTCTTCATTTCTGAGAGTGGAATATTAAACTGACCAGTACGTAATACCCAGTCCAATGTAACTACTTATCCAGAATGATAAATTTTAGATCAGCAATTTTTAATCAAGCAAGAGGCAAGAGTGAGACATTGTATCGTGACGCAAATAGGTGTATGATACTCGGGCACCGCTCGATAACGACGAAGGGGCGATTTAATCTCAACAGAGCCATGTCTTTCTTATTGGTGGTTTGACCAGATTAGTCTAAAGCCCAACTTATTTTGCTGATTTTTGTAAACTTAAACTCAATATTATATCAATAATTTTTGTGTCTCCTCCAACGTACTCGACCGTGGTACAATGATTTTGCTCTTACGATTAGTAATACTACTTGTACCTGCTTTAATTGGAAAAGTGATCTGTTCAAATCTCAGGCTTACTGTGGAATCC